>JAODOY010049312.1:0-18915 GCA_025399855.1 Forbesichthys papilliferus | reverse complement strand
GGGAAATTGATGATGATCCTCCATCAGCCTCCAGCTCTGTCTCGATCACAGAGAGCGTGTCAGTCGGATTCAGGAGTGTTCCTTCCACCGCCCAATTACCTCCTCAGTTGAGGTCAACAGTGTCCCATCCTTGCTGTACACAGCTCGGATGGTTTCCCGCTTCCCCCTCCTAAGGTGGCAGACGGTTTTCCAGAAATACTTTGGTGCCGACCGAAAGTCTTTCTCCATGGCTTCTCCGAAGCTCTCCTACACTCATGGACACAATGAACCGAACTGTGGATTTGGTGAACCATTACACCCCTAATATGCACCGACAACAGTATATTATTACGGTATTGGCGCTCAGCCGGGGGCTTGCTAATATCCCCACACCCGCCCAGCGCCTCACACCCTGGGCAGCTCCAGAGTAGAATAAAGTCCATTCCCTATCTAGGAGAACGGTTCCAGAACCAAGACTGTGCGTAGAGGTAAGCCCCACCAGATCTAGATGGTAACGCTCCTCCTTCTGCACAAGTTCTGGCTCCTTGCCCCACAGTGAGGTGACGTTCCACTCACAAGTCCCCGGCTAAGCGCTGCTACGTTGGAGTTTACCCCGGTAGACAAGAGGGTTGGCTTCCTATGCCTACGGGTAGTGGGGGGGGGGGAACTCTGACTGTTGTCGGTGCATATTAGGGGTGTAATGGTTCACCAAATCCACAGTTCGGTTCATATCTCGATTTTTGAGCAACGGTTCGATTCATATCGCGGTTTTATTATTTTTTTCCCTTGAGCGGTATAATCTGGTATTTTTTCTGGCCTTGATTACTTGATTACTATTCTGTAGAGTCTTCTTTTTTCTATACTTTCTGCCACTAGATGGCACATTATTACCGGCTTCTCAGCCAAACAAGAAAACTTCTTGTTGCCGCCCACAAATGCCTCTTTATACTGTAGCGCCAGCACTAGGTAAACAAAAAAAAGAAAGATGAGCTCGGATTACGTTACAACACCCTGCTAAGGACAATATTCCACTATATTCTTAACATAGAAAATGGTAATTGTTTGCAGATATATTCAAGTTTAAAATTGACAGTTTTAAAAAAATCAACTATTTGGAATACGAAGAAGAACACTGTAGCTTCATTGCTACAAGTTACAAAATGCAAGCAGACGAACGAACAGTTTGGAACCACATGATGGCAAAACAGACAGCGGCCAGAGACTGAATTTAAAAATAATCTGGAAAGTTTTGGACACTTTTCATACCTTTGTGTGTGTGTGCGATCCGCGTCTTGTAATTTCTCAGCAAAATGACACACACACGCATTGATGTTTCTAAATAAAATGTGATATTATTACACATTATTTTGTTTGAGTAAGGAAGCAAAGGCAATAGACTCATTTCAGTAATCCAACATCAGAGTGAAGGCGGTTAATTCCATGAATGAGAACACATGCATTCTATAAATTGCTTTGTATTGTGTTTTGACAACTATAAAAAGGCTCAGTGGTTCTCAGGTTGGGTGTGTGCGGACCGCGGGTCTGTATTCCGGAATCGTGACATGAAACCGTGGACCTTTGTATTGCGGTTTCGGTTTCAGAACCGTTACACCCCTAGTGCATAGGAACTGAACAGCAGTTCAGAGTATTCGGCCTTCTTGGAGACCCTGAATGGAGTCCTGTATGGGGCTCCAGTAGGGGACTCCATAGTTCTACTGGAAGACTTCACATGGGCAATGTGGGAGATACCTGGAGAGGAGTGATTGGGAGGAACAGCCTCCCTTTTCTAAACCCGAGAGGATGTTTGTTGTTAGACAATGTTCAAACATAAGAATGCTCATAAGTGTGCGTGGTACCATAGCACCCTAGGCCAAAGGGTGACAATAGATTTTGTGATCGTATCATCTGACCTGAGGCCGCATGTTTTGGACACTTGGGTGAAGAGAGGGACACAGCTGTCAACTGATCACCATCTGGTGATGAGTTGGGTCAAGGGGTAGGAGAAGACTCTGGACAGACCTGGTAAGCCCAAATGGTTAGTGCGGGTGAACTAGGAATGTCAACTAACACGTCCGGCGGAGCTTCTCTGGCATCCCTGTGGTGGTTGGGGACATTGAATCTGAGTCGGCAGTGTACAAAGCTTCCATTGCTGAAGCTGCGGCGGAGAGCTGCAGCAGAGAGAAGTTCAGAGAAGCTATGGAGAAAGACTTTTGGTCGGCACACCAAAGTGTTTCTGGAAAACCGTCCGCCACCTCAGGAGGGGGAAGCGAGGAACCATTCAAGCTGTGTACAGTAAGGATGGGACACTTTTGACCTCAACTGAGGATGAAATTGAGCGGTGGAAGGAAAACTTTGAGGAACTCCTGAATCCGAGTGACACGCTCTCTATGGTAAAGACAGAGCTGGGGGATCATCGTCAATTTCCCTGGGAGAGGTCACTGAGGTAGTCAAACAACTCCACAGTGGCAAAGCCCCGGGGATTGATGAGATCCATCCAGAAATGCTGAAAGCTTAAGATGTGGAGGGGATGTCTTGGATGACGCGCCTCTTCAACATCGCGAGGAAGTTGTGGACAGTGCCAAAGGAGTTGCAGACTGGGGTGAAGGTTCTCCTATTCAAAAAGGGGACCAGAAAGTGTCTGCTAATTACAGGAGTATCACACTATTCAGCCTTCCTGGTAAAGTCTACTGTAAAGGGCTGGAGAGGAAGGTTCGGTCGATTGTTGAACCTGAGATTGAAGAACAACAATGCGGATTCCGTCCTGGTCATGGAACAACGGACCAGCTTTTTACTCTCACAAGGATCCTGGAGGGGCCTGAGAGTATGCCCTTCCAGTCTACATGTGTTTTGTGGATCTGGAGAAGGTGTATGACTAGGTTCTCCAGGAGATACTGTGGGAGGTGCTGCAGGATTATGGGGTGAAGGGGTCACTTTTAAGGGCAATCCAATCGCTTTATGCCCAAAGCGTGAGCTGTGTGCAGATTCTCTGCAGTAAGTCAGACTTCTTTCAGGTGGGGGTTCGCCAGGGCTGTGCTTTATCACTAATCCTGTTTGTGATATTCTTGGACAGGATATCGAGGCGTAGTCCTGGTAGGGAGGGGTTGCGGTTCGGTGGCCTCGGGATCTCATCGCTGCTTTTTGCAGATGATGTGGTCCTGATGGCATCATCAGTCTGTGACCTCCAGCACTCACTGGATCGGTTCACAGCCGAGTGTGAAGCAGGAAACAGATGGAGTGCCTACTCCGAGTAGGGAATGAGTCCTTACCCCAAGTGAAGGAGTCAAAGTCCCTCGAGGTCTTGTTTGCAAGTGAGGGGACATTGGAGCAGGAGATTGGCCAGAGAATCGGAGCAGTGGGAGCGGTATTGCAATCACTTTACCGCACCGAAAAGAGAGCTGAGCCAGAAGACAAAGCTCTCGATCTACCGTAAAATGTTTGTTCCTACCCTCATCAATGGTCATAATGGGTCACCAAAAGAACAAGATCACGGGTACAAGCGGCCGAAATGGGTTTTCTCAAAAGTGTGGCTGGCTTCTCCCTTAGAGATAGGGTGAGAAGATCAGCTATCCGTGAGGAACTCGTAATAGAGCCGCTGCTCCTTTGCGTTGAAAGGAGCCAGCTTGTGGTTTATTTCAAGGTAATATTCTTACATGTATATATTTACAGCATTTACACTCCATGTGTGTCTACCTAGTAGGTACATTGGTTATTTACATAATGGTCATGTTTGACTCGATGAACCCTATATGCCTTTTTCACATTTCCGGGGTACAACCTCCACTTCAACAAGCTGATGCGCATCAGTGCTTTCGGTCAGATTGTATACGTATTGAAAATTCTATGATTGTTGCGTACCTTAAAGTACCAATTATAGCAGAAAAAAGACATATATCTTAGTTTCTATTGCTTTACAGCAGATGAGGACCTCAATAGTTAATTTATCATTGCTATTCGGTGGGATGAGGGGCCAACTTTTAAAGTTTTGCGGTGCAGTACCTATTTCTGCAGCCCCATCGTAATATGTATGTAAGGACCGTATGCAGGATAAAACTGGAAATTGGGATGCACTTCAGAAATTATTCTTCTTCGCATGTGAAAGAGGCCTGTGATAAGCGCAAACTGCAATTAGGTTGTGTCCAAATCCACTTTTGCTATTTAATATTATTTATAATAAGCAGTCATCTCCCATTCCCACTTCTGCTTTGCGCCAGGTGTGTCTGTGTGTGTGTGTGTGTGTGTGCACATGCATGTGCGCTTGAGTAGCTCTAATCTAGATGGATGCCATTGTTTATAGTTCTGAGGGTGTAAGCCCCTTGTTAACTATGGTGCACTAGGGCAGGTCCATGGTGGTGGGTGTGTTGCTTCCTAGCTTATTGTGTTGAATGTCCGGTCATGTTCACTATAAATAAAGATGCTAAATAGACCCACACCTGTTTTTAAAGGTTATTGGGTTCCAAGATTCACTATAAAGAATATATAGAAAAGTACATTGACACTACTATATGATAGGGCTGCTCAATTATGGAAAAAATTATAACCACAATTATTTTTGGACAATATTGAAATCACAATTATTTTACACGAATACTCATTGCCATTGGAACAATGTTGCATTTACTGCAAATAAAAAACAAATCAACAGTGAAAACACCTTAAACTGTGAAATGTCACTTAATACTTACTTTTAATACTACGTAATACTAAGTGTGCAAGTCATCCAGAACAGAAGACAAAATAAGAGTTTACCTAAAACTAAAACGGAACGTGAAAAATAAGGATTTACATTGTTTTTGTGATTGTTAGGAGCTGAAATTGAAAATTTGCACAGCCCTACTATATGATAGATATAAATGGACTGCAGGAATCCTTATGTCTGGTTTTTGTGTTTTTATAGTGTTCTCTCATGATTGTTTGAAGCCCGCATCTATAGCTACAGCCAACACAATCGCCAAACCTACCACTGCAGCTGTAATCAGTGCTGCAGCCAAACCCACCGATGCAGCTGTAGTCAGCACCACAGCCAAACCCACCGCTGCAGCTGTAATCAGCACCACAGCCAAACCCACCACTGCAGCTGTAATCAGCACCACAGCCAAACCCACCACTGCAGCTGTAATCAGCACCACAGCCAAACCCACCGCTGCAGCTGTAGTCAGCACCACAGCCAAACCCACCGCTGCAGCTGTAGTCAGCGCCGCAGCCAAACCTACCACTGCAGCTGTAATCAGTGCTGCAGACAGTTCCAAAACCCCAGCAAGTTCATCAGCTATGACAGACCCAATCTCTGCATATACCAGCAGTACCACTATGAACACAGTTAATGAAAACTCTGCAGCCACCTCTACCAGCCAAGAGTCCCCCACCATCACACACACTGTGACTTCTACTGATGTACCCAAGACCAGTGCCCTGGTCCCGCCTGCGTCAGCCCCTTCTGTCACTACAGCGACTACAGTCCTCACCGTTGAAAAGAGTATGACCACGCCTGCACCAGTGTCCATGACGACCTCCTTAAAATCCACAGCACCTTCCACCTTCTCACCCACAAGCAGCAACCCCAAGACCAGCAAAGCAGGTGTGGCATTGATGTTTATATTTGTATTGAGTTATTCAATGACATGCCATGTAGGGCATTTCCCATCACAACTGAACAGTAGTGTTGCCACCATCAACAAGAGAGGCAGGAATTGTTGATACTTGATGGCATGATCGATAACTGCTCAGGATGAAAGATTGATGAATAACAACAATTTCTCACAGAATAAACACGTAATGAAGATATTTTAACACAATATTCTGCAGTGTGTCTTGAGATGTGATGACTGAGTAAACCACAATAATATGTCTGATATACGGTACATATATCGCCATAATGGTTATTATAGGATACATGATGTATTGCAATATATAATAACCGAAAGGGCTGTCAAGCGATTAAAGAAATGAATCCAATGAATCTAATGAATTGCATTTATCAATTAACCTTTTGCTCCATAAACGCCAAATCCATCCAATGATCTACAGTATAGACTACTGCACTGACAACTTTATAATTAAACTAAATAAAATTTTGTGTCATTAGACATTTAATTTTCTTTCTGCATTTAGCCTATGGGGTTGTATTATGTAGCCTAAACTGTAAACCGGTATAAAGACAAACTGAAATCATTACAGTATGGTAAGGCAACATCGTTCTTGTTATAATTTAGCCTATGCTCGTCACTGCAGCAAACAAAAATAGCTTTTAGGCCTATACTACACTGACTAGGCTGTGTTCAATCCAAAGTTGACTCACCACCGCTAACGTTAACGTTACGTTATATTGCCTTTGATGTTGTTGTCTGCTATTCATTATCGTCGCGAAACAGCTTCCAAACTAGACAAAATCGGATCCTTCTGTCACTGACAGCTGACCAGTGGCGCAGGAGAAGTTTTTTAGGTGGGGGGGGGTTGAAGCCTGTACAACTATGCTTTTAGTTATAAAAACCAAATAAAATACTGGAGTGAAATTTGTCCCACCCGGGAATTTAACCCCGCTCCCCCGCATGAAGGACAAACACATTACAAGTTCACCACCAGAAAATTACTATAAATAGCCCATCGAATGTGTTGAAGTATTTGAGAGTAATATTTACTAATATATGGTTGTAGCGCAATTGTCTTGACATCGTTACACATGGTTATGACATGACTACTACACTGGTCAACATGCAAACATGATCACTGGTCAACAATACATGCCATTATATATCTCCCTATTAAAAAAGAGCAAACCGCTCTGAAATATTCCTCTTCAAAGAACAGTCAATGAAAAAACCTGTTGCGCTGGGTAATTGACGAAATGGTGCACGTTTTAGGCTACACGTGGTTTTACAAGCCTAAGAGGCAGGTGTCGTATTTTTTCGCTTTTCTGAACCCAAAAAAGCAAGAAGCGATACCAACATACACACAAGAACAGGACATCAAAGGAATGGTATCTGATGATCCAAGACGAAAACTTTACTGTATGGTACAGTAAAGTTTCATGTTGTGCGATTATGAGATCCAGATCGATGTGAGACAAATCCTGGTGCGCTAAACTAATGTCTAAAAGCAAGGCAAGATAATAAAACTAATGGAAGTCATAAATAAACATTATCTTAAAATAAAACAATGTAGCCTGACTTACCCTGTTATGTAAGGATATTGCTGTTCTTGTAGTCTATAGCCTACGTTTGTCATTCACGTGAATGGTCAAGGTCGTGCATTGAGACTGGTGGAATGATAAGTAGCTCTCAAAATCATTTTTTAGTTCTGTCTGCTTCTCTCTGATATTTCAGAACTATTATTTGAGAAATGTGCTAATCCTTTGGAATACATCAAACACCATTAGCCTACATGCCAGGTGCAAATAGCTTACTTTACCGGCATGCCTATAGCAACAACCAAGGAGGGTGGGGCATTGAATAGTGAATAGTGGACTTGCCAAAGCTGGTAGCCTTATGATGATCATCAAAGTAGGCAAATAAACAAAAGTAACTCGAGTTAGGCTACATCGGAAATCTGACGTAAATTTAAAACATAATACATTTCTTTCTTTCTTTTTTTTTCTCAAAAGTGGGGGGGGCAATTTTGTTCTTTACGAAATTGGGCTGTACTCCCCCCTCCCCCCCCCCCCCCCCTACTGCGCCCCTGCAGCTGACATAGAGATTTCTCTGAATGGAGGTTGTCCGGATCAGACAAATGCATTCTCACCTACTTTACGGCTTGTTTGATTTAGATGAGGAATGGTGCCTGGTTAGAGCGTGCAAGGCTAGGATTATTTTTTACATCTTAAATAACTCATTAACACTAACATTTGAAATTGATAACATATCGGCGTACCAGTGTAACTAAGTGTACCGATGAAAACCAGGTGATTTTCAACAGATATGACGTGTAGATCTGTTTTCAGCCCATACAATGCAGATTTGTATAAAAACAGGAATTTTGTCCAAATAGTTTTATGGTTTCATCACAGATCAATCCTATTACTTAGTTTACAACTCAAAAAACACATTTAGGGCGCAGTAGTAGAGTGTCCGATAATACCGTACTTGATTTGATTCTTTGTTTTATCCGGAATATCCAGAACTGTGGTGACATTCTTAACCATGGTTTATTGAGTTTATAAGAGTACTGTATATTGTTATTAGGAGACATGATTAACTTGTTAACCACCTGGACATTTTGACACACAATTCAAATGGTTATTCCACTTTCTTGTATGATGTTAATCTCAGGTTTGCTGCAGAAATCAACCAAAGCTATTACAGAAAAAGAGGCAATTAGTGTTACCATAGAAAAGACAACAGCAGCAACACTTGGTCTAACAAGAATTACATCAGCAAATATCTTCAGCCTAGTGACCACTGAAACCACATCCACAAACACAACCAAGGCCCCAAACACAGAAAGGCAAAAAATGACATTTAAGGTAAGAAAAATATAGTTTACTTGAATTGTTATGACAGCAGTTTTCACATATCAATATTATCCAATTACTGAGAAGTTAAAATAATATAATGTATTCTTTGCAAAAAGAGGTTTATACCTTAACATTGTACTGATCTTTTCTTCTGCAGTTCTCTCTGAATGACAAACAGATGGTAAGAATTCTTAAGAGATCTAAAATGCTACTAGAAGCAGAATCTTGTTTTCACAAGTATTTGTACTTTAACATTGCCACCTCTGGTCTTTTTTGAGAAATAATCTGCTCAAGAATAACAAATGGAAAAGAGATCAATGACATGTAAACATGCAAATAAATGTACAAAAGGAAAATAAATTCTTTGTTCAGCTGTGAAATTTGCTAGGCATTACTATTGTAAAATACTTGACTCTATATGCAGTGACACAGTATTTTTCAGAAATTCAAAAGTCTTAAGTGAAATAAAAATTCAAGTGATACCTGACAATCATACATACAGTAAGTACAGTAATGAAAACTAACATTTTTGGAAACAATTCACGGAATAAGGAACAGTTCCTGCCCTTACTCTCAGAACTCATTTCCTGTGCTGTGCCTTCTTGATTCCATCCTTCCTGACATTTCCAGTGATTTATAGAGCAGGTTCAGTTATTAAATTACATGAGTTCATAATTGAGGGATAATGATAATATAAACATTAAATTTCATAATTTTTAACGCCTGACTTACATTGACATAGTTGCATGAATTCATAGCGATATCACTATGATACTGACTAAGAATATCAAGAATAAAAAAGTTTCTTAGTGGGAACCTTTCCTCCCTTTCACTGGTTTCCGTTCTTCCCACCACACCTTTTCACATTTACTCCTTTTTTCTCTGACATAATAAATGATCCAACAAAACATCCAACAACATTGATAATTCTTACAATGGATGTTTTGTTGGGTTATTTATATTATAGTACTGATCAGTTTTTAAAGGCAACTCTGTCAAGCATTGTATTTCTAGACAAGAAACAGTGAAGCTTGGCATTTCCGGCTGGAAAAAGTGTCTTAGTGGGAACCTTTCCTGCCTTTCACTGGTTTCCTTTCTTCCCACCACACTTTTTCACAATTTTTCCTCTCTATAACTTCTCACACAACTGCAGGGCAACACATCAGGAATAACGTACACATCACAGTGCAGGAAATCACAATCTCAACTTTGACCTTGGACATGTCTGTCCAAACCCAACCATAGAATGGGGGACTCGTACAGTCTGATACTGAATAGGCTGCATTGGTACAGTATGATCAGGCTCTCATGTCCTGGCACGCGCCTCACGCCAAAATAAACAGCAGATTTGGCCCTAAAGTGTTTATCTATCTATGTGACCTCAAATTTACTGATACTACAAATCCCACTGCAACAGGTGCTCAGATGTTGTTGCACCAATAATACTTAGATAGATTAATATTGTACCAGTACCAGTTTACTGTTTTGTCCGGGATCAAACACATTGTTTATTTATTTTTTAATTTTTTTACTAGAGGTGTGTAGATAACGCTGTTGTGTTTCACCTTCAGAGAGAAGAGGAAAAGGATCTTGTAGATGTATGCAAGAGGATGTTGGTCGACATGCATATAGGCAACTGCACTCTGATATGGCACATGGAAAACAACAAAACAATATTTGACATTGTGGAGATTCACGGAAAAGGTACTTTAGCCCCATAGTGTTAGAATAAACCACATCTGCTATTGAATGTAGTCTTATTCTTCATTGCTCTTAAAACACAATCCAATCCATTATCTAATATTTGATTTATAGTCTTGTATATTTATATATCTTCCAGTGAAACAATACCTTGCAAGCCAGTATTTTGAAGAAATCACAAAGGTAAGAGTGGTTTTTAGGGTCTACACAATGTTCATCATGAGGTATATTGAAGTTTTGTTACACCCTTGCCTGGTCTACCTCAATATCAAGTCCTTTCTGAAGTTTTAATTTGTTTAATTCAACTTACTTAATATGGCCCGCTGCAAAGCGCATTTGTCTTTGAAAATGAAATTGTTATTTGGGATTGCATTTAAGTTTTAATTGTGTCCACTAAAATGCGGGGAATATTTTGAAAATGAAAATGCAATTTTGGGATTGCATTTTCATTTGAATTAAGTCCACTCTAAAGCATGGAATTGTTTGACAATTAAAATGCTATTTGGGATTGCATTTTAATTTGAATGTAGTCCTCTATGGACTTTCATTACCTCGCTACTAGGATACAGATGCATGAAATATGGAAAGGCACAGTGATCGTCTTGAACAAAGCGGCTCAAAAGTAGGTCAAGTTAAACAACTGAGGAGGAGTTACGATGCTAATTTTAAAGTAATTGTGATTAATGCAGCAGAGTCATCAAACAACTCTCAAGCAGCCAAGAAAGCTGGTGTCACTGAATGCAATGTTCAAAAGATGGAGAGCGCAAAAATACCGACTTAGAAATGCAAACAGTCTTACAGTGTTCCCAAAAGCAGCCGCTTCGAAGAGATTGACAGGGGAGTGTGTAAATATGTGACTGAAAAACCACCGATTTCAAAGCTAGCCTGTTGGTGTAGAAGATTGTTCAAAAACGGTACAGCAAGTTTTATTTCATGTATTTTTAGTATAATAAATGTTTTAAACAAATTAATTTCTTTATTCAAACATTTGGTCTTCAAAAAGTGTTTTTCCAAAAATTATTCTTGAAAAAGGGTCGTCTTATATTCAGGATCGTCCTATATTTGGACCAATACGGTAACAAAAACTATGGGTTAAATTATTTCATGATGCAATGATTTAATATTAGGTAAGGAAGCTCTAGAGATAAGAAGCAGAGAAAGGCAATACTTGCAAATAATTGAGAATGCATAACATATTAAATGGGTCTGCATGGGCCTAAATTGACTCGCATTCATTTCCTATGGAATTTATTGCCTGAGTGAAGGTCTCTGTTCTTTTTTAAATACCAATTCATACATACGTGATTTTCAAAATATTAATTTATTATGAATGTATTTTTGTGCAAAATATCTGAGCATCTGTGTCTGTGAATCTGTAGTTGTAGAAAGTAGTCACACATGTATATCAGTACATTCTAATTGACAGAGATAAATGCTTTAGTAGTTGAAAACTCCTACAAGAACAAAACAGGTACAGTACACCTTTTCAAATTCTCCATTGCAGGTGCTCAAATCTTAATAAACATAACACACATTTAGAAACTCGTATATGCTCACATTTGATATATACAACACAGTTACAAATTGTGCAAACAAATTCACACACCCGTATTGAACACATTTAACCAACACAACAGTTTACATTGCAGGTGCACACATTTTAACACAAACACAAGTCAATAACTTCAACTGCTTAAATCTTCCGCTACGAGTCTCAACTCTCAAATGCTGTTATTTTGATCACAAATTTGATTAGCCAAAAGGGTCTCAACAGTGACACCCATGACTACAGCCTACAGATCTATGCTACAGGTATACATTGCTACATGTACACAAATAACTTTTTCTCCACATTTATCACATTTGGTGCACAATTAAGGCGTGCGGGAACTTGTCATTTGTGATAGAAAAAATGTGTTTGAGACTCGAAAAATTCATACAGTAGTTGTGCTAGAACAGTATCCAAGTCAAAATAAATGATGACTTCATATTTTTGACATGGATGGATGTGTGAATACGTTTTGCATCATTTGTAACAATGTTATATGTAGCAAAAATGTGAGCCTTTGAGTTAATGAATTTCTGACTTGTAGATTAAAATGTGTGCACCTACAATGGAGAACTTGAGAAGGTGTAACAGTTGTGTTGTTCTTGTAGAAGTACAACTACTAAACATTCTCTGCACCGACTGCTCAGATGTTTTGCATCAAAATTATAATCATAATTAATTATGATGTTTTTCATCATTCCAAATCATAATTGTTCCCCCTGAACCTTTTTAACTTTAGAATAATCACATACATGGTCATCAGCATGCTGACTGAGGATGCAGTGAACAATGGATATGAGTCCATTTCTGCTCTGGATTTACAATCTGATGTCAAACATTAATACTGACCAGTGACTGTCACAGGGGACCAGCAGCTGGTATTAGCTGGTATCTGGCACAAAGTCATTGATGTTGAATGTGTCAGGGTGGGGGCGGCAGGACTCAAATGCATGACAGCGGGGCAGGCTTCATAATTATTTATTAAATGAACATAAACTCAATGTGAAATCAGACTAGAAACAAAAGGTACGGAGTGGCAACAAGACAAGAGCTTCACACGACAAACCATAAACGACAAGGAACCGACAAAACAGACTGAAATAGACAAACACAGAACAGGCCATTGGGTCGGGGTAAACGAGAAGCAGGTGAAACTAATGCACAATCAACACGGGGCAGGCAAGTACAGGACGGAACAGAACACAGGGACACCGGACTGGGGAAGACAGCAGACAGGAGGTAAAGTACACCAAACAAGACAGAACCAAGCTACAGAATATAACAGGAAATAATGTGGAATCACCAAACACAAGACAGACAGAACAGGGAGACAAACGCAAACAGACAGCTACAGGACATACAGACATGGGTGGATGATAGGCAGATAAAAGAACATAATCAGACAGAAACCACAAAAGACAGAGCAACGGGGCGGATCGTGACAGAATGCCTTTTTTATAGTAAAATAACAGTTATACCTGTTTCAAGCATTCTTGTGTGTCTAAATGTATAATTTTTTAACAAAGGACTGCAATAAAGCCACACAGGCTAATGTATAGGCCTACATACAGCAGCACACAGAGCATGCCTATAAAATATAGTGACAAAAAAGATGCAACACATAGAATACAGCTCCATTTTTGACCCATGTTATGCGTTCTAATATAAAAATTGGTTTTACTCAAAAAGTAAAACATCTAAATTGTGTACAGTATAACATTTGGACATAACAAACTGATTAGTCTTAGCATATTGAGTGATGGAATTGTACAAACCACAATTCTGAAAAAGTTTGGATAGTAGGGAAAATGTTAATAAACAAGATGAAGTGATTTATAAATTTCATCCAGCCTGTACCATATGGAAACAATACAACAACAACACATTTTACTTTGTGACTTTAATTGTTTTGTGAAAATACATTAATTACAAATCTGACTCCTCCACAAAGTTGGGACAGTTGTTTACCACTGTGACATAATCATATATCCTTTACTTAAACGTGTGCACTGAAGACACCCATTTGTGTTTATCAATTGCGCCCCCCCCCCTCATCCATTATTTATTATCAAGTACACATTTGTAGAGGGCCTTGGTTGCCATATGTTGTGCTTCATGATGCCCCACACATTCTCCATCAGTAGCAGGTCAGGACTGTAGACCAGAAAATATCAGCCCCACTCTCTAGTAGCTACTGCTGATGCATATCCCTCAAAGCACATTTCTTTGCTTATGTACTAGACAAGGGCTCACCACAAACTGGCTAAAATATGTTATCTTAGATAAAGGGTGACAACACAATTCTGATAGCCATCCTGGTCACCAGTGGACTTCTGTTAGCCATGATCGCCCTCGCTCTCTATGCGTACCACCACCACAGACCTTACAATGAGAACCAGGTAACAACTGAGAATATCATATTTATATAGAATATCTAAATAGTTAGCACTCCTAATCATTTGATCTCTCTTTATCGCCTAGCAACATCTGACTGAGGAGCTTCATACGGTGGAGAATGGTTACCATGATAACCCCACACTGGAGGTGATGGAGGTGCAACCGGAGATGCAAGAGAAGAAAGTGGCTCTGAACAGAGAGTCCAACGACAGCTGGATTGTGCCCATGGATAATCTTCTGAAGGACGAGCTTCCAGACGTGGAAGACACTCACCTGTAAGAACAGTTGTCGCTATTCCCGACTGTAAAAGTCAACAAGGAACACTGCATACTGAGACTTACTGGGAGTGCTGTCTCAAGATGCATTTTATACAAAAACGTTCCCCTCAGAAGGTTACACATTTGGTGATCCATTCTGCTTGAGGCAATTCTTTCTTGGGTGTCCTCAGTCTTCATGGACAAATGGACCTTCTGACACCTTCTAAGACAAAACTCTACTACTGAAGTTTTATTACACTACTCTTCTCATTTCCTTTACACTGTACTCCACGAGTGTTGTTTTGTGCACGAGCACCTGTATTCTATTTTATTATATACACTGACTGTATATATAAGTAGCAACAGTAATATGGAAGGAACTGTATGGTGGCAATTAAAGCAATCTCGCAAGTGACCTTCTCATATAGGCTTGTAAAATTGACTGCATTGGAATCAGATAGTAACAAAGAACTTCTAATTTAGATGACATCAGGATAATTCACATAATCCTGGAGATTTTTTTACTGTAGCTCTGGGAATTTACCAATAGTCATGTTGATACAAATGATTGCAAACCTAAAGAGACAACAGGTTATCATATTAAATGTTAAATTAGTTATCCCAAAATCTATGCATATCTGGACACAAGATACAATTTCAAATTGTTTTTCTTATATACTGTAGATATTTAATTAGTTTTTCACATGAACACTAACTTGAAAAATGTTCTACAATTGTAGCATACCACAATCGTGTTTTTCAGATTCTGAAGGGATAACTCGTGATATGCCACATAACCAAATTCTGAACATTAGTTTTAAAACTCAATCACTTCAAATGTCGAAATAAATATGAGCGCCCCAAATTATAATGAAACATATTGTTTGTCCTTAATTGTTGTACACGTGCAGGTTTGTGTTCATTTATACTTGATTTCACAAATATCTAGCAGTATTATGTATTTATGGTTTGTTAAAACCAAACCACAGGGGTCTGACACACTGGAAGCTGTAAATTGAAACTCCACCTTAGTCTAGCCATGTTTTGTTACATATAAGTTATGGTTTTCAAATAAAGGATGTTTTTTTTCCCCCAATTTGTTGCAACTCATAGCATGCCATTTATGGAAAATCCCCAAATTCAAAAAAGAACACGGATTAAGAAAATTTGAACAAAATACAATCTTTATTCGTTATGTACATTACATACAATGCAATACTACAAGGCTGTCTACACATTCACTGTTTCCAGAGTAGTGCTCACTGATGGATGCTGTACCTGCCTACTCCCATCTAGGGACAAGGATCAGGGGCTTATGGGAAGAAAAAATAAGAGAGCAAGCAAGAGTGAGAAAATCAAAAATTCCAACCAGCTTTAACCTGGACCATTGAGAATCTTCTTTAGCCAAACACGGCAACTAAAACATATTTGGCATTGTGGTTGTTTTTTATTTTTAATGTGCCTTCTAGTTGTCCTCAGGCACAACCCTAATACAATTCTCATTATTATTCCTAGATTGTTGTAATGTGCCTATCTGAACATAGGTTATGCTGTTCTCTCTTGTTAATACTATCCACTAACCTGCCATAAGGACAAAAGAGCATGGACACACCATCTTTGGGAAGATCAATGATAATGCTGAGGAATTAACTGCATTATTTTCATGGCTTTCTTGTCAGCCAGCTGAAAATGTAAATTAACAGAATTGGAAAAGTTACATTTAATAAACCAAAAAGTGCATATTATCTTGAATGAAGAGCAAGATGTTTTACAATGAAGAATCTCTAGAAATGGCTAAACCACCAGACTGCAACCAGCAACCCATAGGCTGCCATCCTACCCCCCTCCACACACACACACACATATGTACAAATATAGTTTAAATGTAACTTATTTAACTACTACATTAATTCAAATCAAGTGCATTTTAAATTAGTGAGGGCAATTTTTGATAAAAATCTGTCAAACCAAAAATATGCATATTCTCAGGTTGAGTATGGGACCCCCTCAATAAGTTAAAACAAGCCATGACCCTGATTTTTATGCAATTTGAGCATCTATCTTGACTGAACGAGAATAGCTAGAGATAAGCCAATATTCCACCATTCATTTCAGCAACATAAATCATGTAATAGTGGAAACTGAAATCATAGGATAATACTTATGGTGACTTATCCAATTGTTCTTCTCTGAAAACAATCCTGGACAGCAGAAAAAGGGTGATTGCCAACCTTCAGAAATGGTAATAAAAAATAAATTTAAAAGTGAACCATTTTAACTGGCCCCAATCCCGTAAACAAATATAATAGTTTAATGATCAGTGATCATAGTTTCCACACAAGGTTTCCCAAGGTTTAGAGATGCACTGTGTATTGTGCCGAGAGCTATTCCCAGTATGTTAAATTATCGCTCAAAAATTACATTTAATTTCCAACAATTACCTTTGCAAAACCAGCATTGTAATCATGACACTAGGTTTTCCTTTTCTGTTTGTTTTGCTTTGAATAGATGATCATAATCTGCTAGTTCAACTCAAACTTCTAAAAAGGAAATACCGATAATTTGGGCAGGCACTCAAATTTAAAAAAAAAAAAAGGTAGAAAAATGATTACTCCACCATGACTTTTCCAGCTGTCACCGTTAATTAAAATTGGATTATTGGCACCGATTCATTTCACACACATATATAGGCATAGTATATATTAAACTTTGTCTTATGTTTACATCCTCTATTGTTTCTACAACACTTAAAAGTTCAGTAACAGGCCTGTTTTCATAAATATGTGGACATGTTATGGGCAAATAAAATAAAAACAAAAACACCACAGATCACATAGACCATACTTTCTTCAAATAAATACACACAAGGCAGCAAACCGGCCCTGGAAAAGTAGTGATACTGTTAACAGCAGACGTCAAAGTTAGGTTCGCCGAACCTGAGTTTGGAGACTACTACAGATAAGCTTTAACACACCGCCTGAAACAGTACTTGACTATCCCTACTCAAGAGGACGCCTACGGCAGTGGTCAGATGTGGACTTGTTCAATAGATAATAAAGATGTGCCAGTGGGGTAAAAGAAAACAAATCCTCGTGTAAACCATCTCCAAAAAAAAACAAAACATGGGTGTTGATAGTGATTAAACAAATATTTGGCAGGTTGGAGGGATTCTTTACTAGTCCTGGAATAAACAACTGTATAGTCAGCAGCTGTGATTAATAAAAAGAAAATAAATATTAGGCCTCGAAAACAGACGGCAGGTTGCGGAGAAGACTCGCTTGTATCCAAATGACAGTGTTTTGTTCAGCGTCCCTACCCAGGGACAGAGCATTTCCACGAGCCACAGTACGATATGTAGAACCACAGACATCGTCCTGTAGAGTTGGCTGGGTGGGTAGGTGCGTTGGCTACAGGGTAGTGCCAGGTTCACAGTGGGGGGTGTGGCTACAGGGTGATGAGGTCCACCAGGTTGCCCTTGGGAGGGGTCATGCTGTCCGGAAAGAAGTTGACGAGTGTGTCGAACAGCTGTGTGCGTTGGGCATACGTCTGGTCCACATCAGAGAAACCTGCGTGGGTGGAGGAGGGGGCGGCAAAGGATAAGAGAACTCCATTACATTACAATCATTCCTTTAGGGTGAGAGTAAAAGAAGGTCTCTAGTGTTCTTAAAGCTGGAGTCGGGGATGCTGGAGAAGAGTATTGATACTTTAACTGTCAAAACAAGAACAACTCTACCTTCAATAAAAAAAGGGTAAAGGTGCTTTTATTGTCACATACACGCTGCGAAATTCATCCTCTGCATTTAACCCATCTCTCAAGGGAGCAGTGTAGAGCCGCTGTGCAGCGCCCGGGGACTAACTCCTGATTGGAGCCAGTGTCACTGGTCAGATGGCATTGGCTGGAGGGGGGAACCTAACATGTTTTTGATAGTGGGGGAAGCCAGAGCACCTGTAGGAAAACCCATACAGACACGGGGAAAACATGCAAACTCTACACAGAAAGTCCAGGATGATTGTGGTTCGAACCCAGGACCTTCTTGCTGTGAGGCCACAGCGCTATCCACTGTGTTGCCATTTAGCATTGGGTGCTCCCGATGAGATGCCCCTCACTGCAGTGTGCAATTCGGGGCGTGGGTCAATATATAGATATTTTCCCTGTTTGTGCAAGCCATGGATGCGTACTGTATTGATAACCACGGATATGACGGCGCTCAAACCACTGTACCCAGTAACAATCATAGCGACCACGGATGGGGTGACAACAATCCCTGAATGCCTTATTACATGCATGCAAATCTAACAGCGTTGATTTCTGTTTCTGTCTGTCATGCCGAAGTCGTGTGAAGTGGTATTTTGTACTAATATCAGGAGATATATTATTGTGTCTTTTCACAAGTTTCAAATGAAGGAATAATGTAGTAGCCTAGTACAAATAAGACACAAGCTCAATACATTTCTAAAATATTTGCTTAGGCTTAAATCGGCCTTTACTGGGCTTGACAATACAACATGCTATATACAGTATCTCACAAAAGTGAGTACACCCCTCACATATTTGCAAATATGTGAGCATATCTTTTCATGTGACA
>JAODOY010049260.1:0-18921 GCA_025399855.1 Forbesichthys papilliferus | reverse complement strand
ATATATATATATACACATACATACATACACATATATATATATATATACACATACATACATACACATATATATATATATATATACATACATACATACATATATACATATATATATACATACATACATACATATATACATATATATACATACATACATACATTTATATATATATATATATATACACACACACACAAATAATTCAACTATGTAACCAGATGTGTCAGTGGATATATACTGTACCAGGAAGAACATTCTGGGCTGCATGATCTTTCGGGAAAGCTTTTTCAGGGTGCCTTCCTTCAGAAAGATCTAGGAAAAAAATAATTTATTAATTACATATTCATTACAAATAATTTTTTCATTACATATTCATTTATGTTGTGCCACAAAACACTCAGGAATATATAAATATGCACACACTCACATATTCCTGAGAAACATTCCAACAATCATTGAAATTGGCCATTTTGAGCTGTATTTTTTAATTCAATTAACTTTATTTTATTATTCAAATGTGGGTGTGATCAACGATAATGCTCAAGTGATTTTGATATGCGGAATGTTTAACAGGGACCAGATCTAAATTTGGAAGGTGAGCTTGTTGACATGTACCCTGCCTGGCTGAACAATCTCATGGTGGCCAATCAGACGGCTCTGCACATCAATCATCTTCTGGAAGTTATCCTGCAAGATGATCAGAAGACATTAGCAATCTGCTTGTTAGCATTGTCGATAGTTAGCATTGCTGCTGAGGTGTGCCAGCTCACCCCTTGTTTCATGGTATCATTGGCATGATTTGCCACCTCTTTCACAATACCAAGAGCAGCTGTGTGGATAGAAAACAACATCTAAATGCTATTTATGTGAATGGATGGATAGATGCATTTACATACATGTTCTAAGTAACCCTAATTTCATCCCTTTATTAAATATTATTATTTAAAGTAAAATGATGGACATACTCCCAAGTAAAAATAAGCTTGCTCTACATGTACCTTCTGTGTCTTTGTAATCTGCCGAATCTGGCGACAGGTTTTTCAGGTAGTCTGAAAGGACAACAAACCGTTTCAGAGACAGTGTAAGCATTCGAATTACAAAAAAGAAAAATACATTTTTATTTGTGTGTTGCAGTAAATTCCTGGATTTATGTGATTATATAACAGTGGCATGAGTTACATTCTTTATTTCGGCACAATGCTATCAGTTCCAATCTATTAAGACTCATTAAACAATAAGATCAGTTATTTTAAAGCTTCTTATGTTGCCAAATCTGTTTAGGCTGCATGAAAACAAATGTTTTGTTTGTATTTTACTGAAGCAAAAAATAATCTAAACAGATTTTTTTTCTTCCTTTGAACACTAGTGGGCAGTGTGCTGTCTGTATTCACAAGCATGCATAAACATATCAACCCTCAATGGTTTGGAGCTGTTTGGAGTCCATAAACTGGACCAACTAGTGTGTAAAATGGTCTGGTTGATACACTTGTATCAGTAAAACATCACACACATTTAACACAAGGTTAATGGCTTGAGTTCCGAAATACCTGTGAGCAAGAGTTTGTACTGGGGAATCCTCTGGACAGGCTTCAGTAAGTAATGCCTTAAAGCCAGGTTGGCACAACGTGGACTGGCCTGGAACAACATTAGATAATTAAGGTTACACCCCTCAACTGCTTTGTAATGCCCCCAGAGCCCAATACATTTTTATACACAGCTGTTCACAAAACTGTGGACAACTTTAGGAGGAGGAGTAGATCATTTTTAAACCTATAGGAGCTCTCTAGCAGAAGGAGTAGGAAGGACTGCCAGTCAACCAGCATTCATGTAGGGATAGACATATGCTCTGAGTTACAACAACATTGCTTTTGTAATTCTGGTTTCAATGTAAGAGAAACACAAATGAAGGAAAGAACTGTGCATTATACAATGCACGACAAACACAAGCACATGCAGACTAGCATACATAAGGAAATAACATAGCTAACATTCTGCAACAATAGAAGACAGGTTGAACCAGTAGCATCACCTCAAATTCCCGCACCACTGCGCCAAAAGCTGTATTCTTCTTGTTCTGCTCATCCAGTAAAGCAACATTCTTGTCAAACTCCCGAATGTACGTGGAGTACATCTTCAGATAGGGCCCCTTTTTTACAAAGATATCTGCCAGCTGGTCATTCTCATCCCTGTCGACAGTAGAAAAGTGAAAACATGTTGTTTTGTGTGTGTACGAGTTTATTTATAGCAGTTCTAACAAAAGGAATAAGATAGTAAATGATATGTACTGCAGATTATCCTGTGTTACCATTTAGCCACTCTCTGTTGCAGCTCTTTGAGCAGGTCTTGGTTAAGCTCATAGAGCTGTGGCAGATAATACAGGATCTGGTTAAGTATTCGCTCCTCAATCACAGGCTTTCCACTCTGATGAGACGCTTTGGACACCGCATCACGGAAGTCCTGGAAAGACACAGTTAGACAGTCAGATAATACCGACAGGTGGGCAGATGAACAGAACTTTTGGCTGCCATAAATCATACCATGTCCAAAAAGAACATTATGCAAATGTTATGACAAGAACAAATGCATTATCAGTGATCAAAACATACAGAAAACTGCATAACCCTAACCGTGAACAAAAGTTTACTTAATGTACTTAAAGCAAACCAAATGGCGCATTATGCTATTGTCACATCACCGAACAGAGAGGAACTACACATATTATAAATGTATGATACACTCTGACATGGCCAACAGAAGTCTTCCTGTCTGATCATGGTGATGTGTCACTGATTGACACTACACTGATTTCTCCATGTTGCAGTACTTCCTTTTTTATTTGAATATGAACAATGCCATGCATGGTGTTGTATAAATATCTAAAGATTATTTGCCATCCATATTATATGAATTTGTATGTTAATATTGCTTTATTGTAAAATGGCAGCAGCAATTCAGTAAACACTGTATAGTACAGTGGGGAACCGTCAAGGCCCTCTAGGCTTTCAGAGAGGGCTTAAGATAGTTATTAGGATATTATATTTTAAACTAAGTAATCTATTTTAATTTAATCAATTCATAATTTGACAATCAACATCTAAATACAATGTTTTGACAAAAATGTTTCTTCAAACCTATCTATTCAGTTTGTGTTGGAATGTGAAGGGTCTTGTCTGCTACGCTTATGCAGCTCTGTGATTGGTGATGCCCTCTATACTTTTACAGAGGGCATCGTAATAAGAAACATATCTCAAACGACAGTCAAATTGACCAATCATATCGTCCCTCTAAATAGGTGAGCTTTGTTATCGTGAACTTGATGACAAGTTCTGCCTGCTGCTTTTTAATCGAAAGTTAGGAGTTTAAATAGGAAAAGTAAGACCTAGGCAATAGCTTCTAGGTTATTCCTTCATTTGGTGAGAAAAACAAAATAGCTCATTTAAATATTAAAAGTTCAGTTGTGGATTGACCCGACATCAACCACTTTAACATGAGGAGAAAATGTGTACAGGTAGCCTACAGTACTTGTCAGTAGACTGTGGACTTAAATGCTTTTCAAGTAATGCAATCATCAAAATATAAGTTATTTAATCAGTTGGCTGTGCCAACTGATTATATAATTATATAATGGCCGTCGCTGCCACTATGTGTTGTTTGCTATAATGGTTTATGTGGGAAAAGGCATTGTGATGATTAGTCTACCGGTCAATCTGTAAGCTAAACTGACTAACTCTGCGGTCATGATGCATGAACATTAACCGTGCATAATGATGTTGTATGTAACTAACCTATAGGCCAGATAAGATCATCACGTTTTTAATAATTGTATGCTTTTTTTTCTCAGAGGGAAAGGGGGGGAGTCACAGGGCCAAGATTGAATAGTCACAGTTTGCTACTATATTATAGTGTTATTACAGTGTCCTGACAAAGTCACACAATATTATATGGTATATAATTCTTCCATTTCTTTAATAGGTTTTGTGCAAATCCCATAAAAAAAATATACTAAAATTTGAATCCCTCAATTGTGGTGTGATAAAAAAACATATTGGGCATGTGTGGTTAGATCAGCTAGAAGACAACACTGTGAATAGGGTTTGTGTGATACAGTAGTCAAGAATAGCAGGTGTTTATTTCTGTCTTGACACATGATGACAGCTCACTGTTTGGGGAAAACCCATAAGGAATGTAGGATGTACAGTACACTCTATCAACTCTATGGACGGTACCCCACTTGCTAGCATAATCAAACGGTTGTGAAGATTCCTGACTCGATGGTAAAACATATATAAACCCACTATAAAAACAGCACCATGCTACTATTAAATATATATATATTTATTTGTGGGGATGAAGTGTAGAAATACATTGTGGCATTTAAAGATACTTACAACATTAAGCAGCTTCAGGACATCAACAAACCTATCAATAAAGCAAGAAATGTGGAGAAACGTCAAAGAAGCTGTGGTGAATCAGTGAGGCAAGATATTATCAAGAAAAACAATTGACTTACACGCTCTCAGAACTCATTATTTCTGTGGCAATATGGTGGATCTTGCTTTTCTTTGGTCTGCTCTCAGCCTAGCCAGAAACAATGTCAAGATTGTCAGACTGCATTCAGTTCCTCAAGAAGAGTCAAAATATTTTTTGAGTTTAATACTGTACTACAATACAGTGGCATGTGAAAAAGGTACACTCCTTACTTTGTCTTGAATTCCCCTACGTTCTTTAGGTTTGAAACTCAAACAGCAATATGGCTCTCCCACACCAAAATACAGTGGCTCTCACTCTACTCCTCAATCCCTACACCACGCATAGACTCACATGTTCTCTACCCACACGCTACAACTACTGTAAGTGGGTTTGGGAAGGAATTTGTGGTTTTGGGGGAAGTATAATGCAATCAAGGAGTGTATCTTTAATATGAAAATAAAATTAATCCAAAAGTGTATTAGTCATATTCATGATTAGACCAAAATACATTTAGCAAAATGGACTGGATTAATGTGACCAAAAAACACAGAAGGTAACGGTGGTGACCAATCTAAGGAGCGCTACCTGTCCTGCCTCCTGGTCCTCTCCCAGCTCAGGGTCTCCTTTGCTGGAGGCAGAGCTTCTGTTGTCATCCTCATCTGAGCTCGTGTAGGTGTCATCGTGACGAACTGCTTCCTCAGCAGAAGTTCTATCGGGTTCAGTTAGACAGGAGAATGAGGTCACAGAGAGAACAGTTGACCAAGCACATCCTGCATATGCTTAATGCTGAACAAGGAAGTGGCCACACAGAGGTTAAAACTCCTGTTTGCTTGACATTTGACTACACTTGTGAAGGCAACAAGTATAACTGATCAATTGTGGAAAAATGGCAAAAGTACTGATTGTTGAATGCTTTTGGGGCTTTTTGGGGGTTTGGGGAGGTCAATAGAATACATTTTCAGAAGAATTGAAACAGTCTGCTCAGATACAGTGAAAAATAACAAAATACAAAATAGTGCTTGATAGAGTAAGAAAACCTATTCTAATTTTAATTTAGAATCGGTTTAGAATTTATATTTATATTATTATAATTTATGATGATCCCCACTATTACACAAACCCTAGTCCAAATGCTGGCTTTGGCAGTAAACCTCCACCCAAATAGATTATCATCAGAAATCTTTTAATTTATCCCTGCAGTTCTGAACTGATAGTGGGAAAATTCAGACTATAAAAACAGGGAGGCCACATCTCCGACAGATTTCCCAGGAGAGGATACACATTCATTCAATTACATTACCTTCATAAAACAGACTGCAAAATTATTTTAAGAACTAGCAAATGCCAATAAGCCACCAGTCTCCACAGGACTTACACTAATGCCATTCATTGCCTGTGTACAAAGCTGGTTGGTTAACTATGCTTGTTGTGTTGGTGAGCAGCTCAGCGCATGTTAAACTTGTGATTGTTGCACAGTTTGAAGCACAGAGAGCTGACGAATTAAGATGTCCCAGGCACAGAACTGTTTCACCAGCTGTAATCCTCAGATCAGCATTTTTTCCCAATGACGTCTGAACTGGTCATTCGAAAATAACAAAAATGCTGATACCTTGCATAATAGGATCACGTCTAACAGTAATGCAAGGAGTGATTGCTGATATTTCAAAAGTTATTTAAGCACAAACTGCTGAACATAAAGCAAGTTAACTATTTTTAACCTAAACCATATCAAGAAGCTTCTCCAAAATGTTTTATTGGGTAGCCAAATGGTGCAAAACCTGTTATAAATAAGCGCATGCCTAAGATCATTTGAATTATACTACCATGTGTTCATGCATGTCTACAACTGCAAGCTTTTCAATAGATACTGCACACCTTAAAATATTGCAATATACACACATGCTATTGTGTGGAGTGGAGGCATTACATACACATCACAGCACACACTTCACTTCAAGCTGCATTCCTGACTATTAGGTCGGGAACAGGTACCTGCCACAATACCGGTCTTACACACCCACCGCACATTTTAAATTCATTCCCTTTGTGGCAGGTATAACAGTTTTAGGATTATTTGTGTGTATTATATGTTTTGTCCTACTGCCTTTAATGATAATAAACAAAGAGTTCAACCCTGTCATAGCTGAGGCAATAAAGGAACAATCGTAGTGTGGCTGCTATACCTCCCACTGACAGCGTGCCCCTGCTGGTGACTATCTGTCCCAGACGTTTGTTCCTGGGTCAGATATGGATCCTGCTCTTCATAAATGTTCTCCTTGTCATACAGTACTGCCAGTTGTTGATCTGCCTTCACCCTTACAGGTAGATTCATGTAGTCTGTAATATCCTCATAGACAGCGATTTCCTCATATACATTATCTGGACCTGGATTTTGATAGTGTTCATCTCCATCTACGCTTTGTTCCAACCCGATCTGTGAACAGGAGAGCTTCCTGATGCCAAGCTTCTTGGCTTGCTCGTCCACGCACAGCTCAGTTTCACCGGCAGTGCCGTTTGTTGTCTCATCTTCCTTCACGGGACAACTGGGAAACATCTTCACAGACAGCTTTATGTTGAGGAGCTTCTGGAACAATTTATTCTTCCCTTCAGAGTGAGTGATGTCAGCCGCCGAGAAAGACTTGGCCTTCTGCTTACTCAAGCTAGAACGACCAGGCCTGGGGGTGCCGGGGTACTCCAGGGTTGAGGCCAAACTCCAGGCGGCCATTGTGTCTGGGCTCAACGGCCATTCGCTCATTGCCCTCTTCTTATCCTCTGCCAACCTCCTCCCTCCATCCACCTTTGAAGATGAGTCCTTCTTCAACGCCGTGGGGTAATGGCGTCTGTGGGGCTGGCTGAACTGGCCTGTGATTGGAGGGAAGCACTCGACGTCGTCGTAAACGTTCTGGGCATCGCCTCCCGCCTCCTTCCCGTCCACAGAACACTCCGTCTCTCGGGCGCTGCCGTCGACCCACCCTAGGTCCTCTGTGTCCACATCCTGCAGGGGCGAGCGTGAAGCGGAGGCAGGTGTTTTCTCAGGTGTGCCCAGGAAGTGCTTCTTCCTGGGCATGAGGGCCGGTGGAGGAAAGGCTCTCATGGCAGACAGCGGGCTCCCACTGACAGAGGTGTCCTGCAGAGGCCCATACCTGCTGACAGACAGAGGCAGGCTGCTCTCCCTCCCTGCTGCTGACAGATATACCTCTCTGGTGTTCTTCTCTTCCCTACCCGCCTTCTCCGCCCTGCAGTCTTCCTGGTGGGTCAGAGCAGCCTTCCTGGGTTTGGCTGCTGGGAGGGGTCCGGATTGTGTTTGTGGCCCCGGAGGCCTGTGGTTGGAGCCAACGGGACCTTTCTCTGGTCCCCGATCGACGGCACCCAAAGAGTTGCCGTTCACCTCGTTCTGTGTTCTGTGGGGCGCACAGGGTCTTCCAGCAACCACTTGGTTGGAGAGGTCTTTGGTTGTGTTGACATTTCTGTCTACGGAGTCTGCTCTTTTAGCTTGGGAGTGTTTCTTGAGGAGATGGTTCTGTTTATGGAGGGGACTACATGCAGATGCAGGCTGCAAAGAAACACTGTGTAGATTGTTGCTATTGTCGACTATTTGACACATAGTGTTGTCCGTTTTCTCGTCTGTGGTATTTAATCTTTGAGACCTAGAGACAGAGATTGTGGTTTCCTCTATTTTGCCTTTATTGAATGTTTTCAAGCCTCTGTCTAGTTCTACAGCTTCGTTGACAGTGTTCCCAACGCATTTACAATTTTCCAAGCTACACGAGCAAATTGGAATAATGTAATCCCAGTCAGGTTGGTTGTTTTCATGCTGTATTCCATTCTTGGAGTTCAATAGACCTATAGTCTTTGGTATGTCAGCTTTAGAAGATGGATTAGATACCACACCAGCAGTGACTTTCGAAAGGGTAGGTTTGGGGGCAAGAGCCGGTTTAACCCTCATATATGTGCCAGTGGGCAAGAGAGGGGGGGAATCTTTTCTTGGAAAGGTATAGAATCCAGGTCCCTGAGGATGGACTAGCTTAGGTTTAGGGGCTATTGGTGGTTTATGCTTACCTTAGGCAGAAGGAAGGAAGGAGACAAAGGAGAAGAAGTCATTTTTACCAATATGGTATGAGAAAAAAAAACAAATATTAAAACTGTTGATATATACATAGTATATAAAAAACATCAGTAGTAATTGACCTGAGAACGATTCTTTATTATTTTCTCAGCATCCCTTTCACTATTAAACTTGTGCTGATAAGACTAGAGAGTGCTTGTTTTTAAATATTGTATGATGTAAAATTATCAATTATTCTTTTGACAAAAAAAGTAATTGTGTTTCATTTTTCCTGCTCAGGACTGACAAATCAGAACTTTTCTGCATGTTAAAAGGAAAACTTTGACAGTAGGCTTTTCGACGCAGGAACATAGTTCTGAGTAAGACTGGCAGAAATACAGTAGCCTATGATACAAGATTAAGCGAAACAATAACGACACAATTAAATACAATGTGTAAATCCTATATTGTAGCCAATACGAAATATGAAAATTGACGTTTAGCCTACAACTGAATATGTCTAGTAGTAGCCTGACCAGATCTTATTCGCTTCTTATGTTGAATAGAAATGTACCACTTACCTGAGTTGGAAGTCATTACTAACGTTCCACGCGTAAACTTTTAGTTAAATATTTACCATACATAAGTTCGACAAAAATCGACTATTGTTTACTTCCCACCACATTGTGAACGTGAACGTGGCATGTCTCCGTACAGTAACTATCCATATGATGCTAATCCGCACTTTGTGGCATATTGCATGAATTAGCAACTACTCCACTAGGGGCATTTGGCACTAGAAACAAACGTCTTGCTTGTCAGATTACAGATTTTATTTATTTATTTTACCCTAGGCCTAGCCTACATGCAGGTAATAGGCTACTTGTAAAACTGACAACTGCTGACTACTTCCTGTATTTGACCAAATTAATAATTGTATAGAAAATGAGGAATTAAGCCATTAAAGCACGTCGCTTAACCAAAAATGTCATCAATAAAACACTGAATAAGTAGGCGGCAGGAAATGTGTGAGCTAAAACAAAAATACCAGCTCTTACACTTTCAATGAAGTAATCTTTGCATGTGACATGCTGTAAATTCAGTCATTGGGTTATGCGTCGTCAGTTACAGGATTTATTTTCATCATAGATATTGGTCTAGCATAAAGGAACTTTGTATATTATTGTAGCCGACACAGAAAACTTGAATACAATATTAATGATATTTTAAGTCATATAATGAATAAATTAATCATTCACAAATTTCACAAATATAGTGACAGTAATCAGTGACCATTTATTATATATGATGACAAACACTTGATTACTTTTGCATCTCAATTCATTCATCATTGGTGCCACTGCTGGCAAGTAACCAAATGAGGTGTTCTTTGGGCCTTAACATATACCTTTAAGGTTTGAACATAGTCTGCTGTACACTGCCTACTGTATGTGTGTGGCTATATCTTTAGCATACAGTATAGCATCTTTTCAACCTTCCGGAAAGCATTTCACAGTGATGCCCCAGGATCTTGGTCAAGTCAAAGGGAAGGGTTGATGAGAAAATATCATAACATTTTAGTCAAGTTCACATTATTCTCAAAGTGCAAAACTAAACATGTACTATTATGAATTGTTGATGTAGTTTTCAGCTACCTCTCACCACATCTTCACTTTCACTTGTCACTTCTCTGGTGAAGAGGATTATTCTACTGGACCAGTGCTTGTTACTGGTTTCTGGGGGTGTGGGGGGTTCAGAGAAGCTCTAGGTGCAGGATGCTGCGTCTTAGCACTGCAAGTCACAGAAATCATTTACATATGTCCAAATGTTTTCATTTTGTACTGTAGGTTATTTAACTCAATCCAAATCAGCATGGCCGTGAGGATGTGTGCTACCTGAATTTGTAGTCTGGTGGGAGGCTCAAGCCCTGCCTGTAGTCTGCTCTGGTTCTGGAGATTTGCTTGTGCAGATCCTTGACTGAGCAACTGTAGCCACTGCAGATATAGTCTGCAAACAACAACCTTCCTCTGATGTACATCTGAACAGTAAAAGGGAGAATATACAATGTGTATGCAAGTGTATTTCTTGCTAATAAGCATAGGATGACAACAATAATAAAGATCACCTAACAGTTATGTTAATCGATTGAAAGTATCATTGTATTCATTGTATTTGTTGTTTTTTGGTTATGGAATTTAAATAGCCCCTTCAAGTATTCCATGAATAGTATCACGTTGAGCCTTTGTGGTGACACAGAATATTAGAATACCCTGGGTTGTAGCACTGATGACTCGTGTGGCTTCAGATTGGTCAAGACAGGAAACCTGCATCCTGTTCCTCATATTGGCTCCTGCAGGCTGCTTAGAAGACATACCCGTGAGCCTAACTATCCCTCATAAGACCTATTTATTGATTTGGTCCAGTTTCTTGGAAAAGGTTATGGCCTATAACATTACAGTAAGCACTGCAATGTTGGCGTAGCTGTCCTCAGTTTAGACAGGCTGCACTGCCACCCGCTGGCAAAACAGAGAAAGGCAAAAATACATACTGACCAGGGTCATTCCAAGAGTGGCGTTGTGTCTGTGCTTCAGCAGGGTGTTTTGACCCGAGCTGGCCTTCCCTGTGGGCATCTCGTACCTCACCAAACGGAAGGAGTCCATTTTACACTGCATGGGACGAGTCGAGCGTGAAAACTGGGCCATTACTGTTGTCTTCCTATTGTAATTTGTACCGAGTATAGTTTTCACTGTGAGGGTGATTCCTTTATGCTCTGTTAAAGACTGTGCAAATGAATGAGAAAGGCAGTGCATACTGTAGACAGCACCTATACCTGGAAGCAGGGACTGGCTCTGTGTTTGTTCATGCTCTCATAAAGCTTCTCTAGGACGTCCTGGAGTATGTATGAGGAGGGCGTGTGGTGGCCCTGACTAGGGGGAGTCACGCACACCAGCAGGATCTGTTCGCTGTGCGGGGGCGGACGCATTACGAAGGCGTCGTACTCCAGGTCGGTCACCACCGGCATCCGCCTGGAGCTGCAGTGGCACACCCGTCGGCCCCGATCCCCCACCAGGGCAGCCCGGAGCACGGCGGGGCACGGACTGGAGGGCTGCTCTGGACCGTCCAGGGCCGTTGGCGCAGGGCGCTCTGCACTCCTGATAGTCACTGAACTGTGTGTGTGTGGGGGGGGGGGACAAATGTGAGCGTGAAACAAATGCTTATTGCTGTTAGAGTACAACATGAGGAACAGTGTTTGGAATATGGGTGATGTCATGTAAACACAATGTGTACCTTTTGATCATTGCCAATAGCTAGTTATGTAATTTATCAGATGCTTTTATCCAAAGTGACATACAGTGAGTACAACTACAAGTGTAGGACATGTATGGGGCAACAATTAGGTTTCCTTGCTCAAGGATACGTACAAGTAAGCCAGCACTGTGGCTCAGACCCATGGCCATGTGACTGGGAGTTTAACACCCATGCCACAATTATATCCTGCCCTCCAGCCCTCCATCAGGACATATGCTTGATCTCCTATGCTCCTATCTGCTCCTCTCACCACACATACAAATGCTGGAAGCTAGAACTCGTGTGTCGAGTGTGCACCTGGGCAGCTTGAGAGCCGGGCACAGGGGGAGGTCTACCGGTGCACACGGGTGTGTGGGTGGCTTGCATACACTACCCCCACCCTCTTTCGGCTGGACATCCACCTGGCCGGGCGGGTTCATCGAGGGCAGGCCAGCTGACGGTGTCCCTGGCTTGAGGCTGGTTGTTGGTGTGCCATGGCTTCTATCTGTGACAGGACACTGGATACCTGAAGGAGAGGAAGAGGTCAGTGCCCTCACACCGGCCCTCACAAGTGACCGTGAACAAGATATCCCTCGTGGTGGAGCCATTCAATAGCAGTGCGTTTGTGTTAGATGAGGTGATACTCTTTCGGACGTTTCCCGTGGCGATTCTGCCCAAGTACTGCAGACAACTGCGCTAACGCTCGCATGTGTGTACAAGTATTGACACACACGCACACGCACAAACAACTTCTTGTATACTGTGTATTACACACTCTGGTGCGTGTCTCAACTTGACCCAAACGCACAAAATTGCACAAACATTGACACAACACTAAGCTCTGTTCTCCCCATTGCACACATACCGGTGGCCATGCAGAGGTATCCCAGCCAGCCGTCCAGTGTGCTGTGTATCCTCTGCTGTATCCTGCTCAGCTCCTTGACAGCATGCCCACGTCCTCTCCTCAGCTCTGACAGCTCCGCGGGCACCCCCGCATCACTTGCCACCTGGAGACCCTTGTGGGGACAACACACGTGAGCCGTTTAACAGGTAGTCTCATCTGAAGTGACTGGCCGTCTGCATTGGGCAGTACTTTCAGGGGTGAGAACAGGAATGCAACAGCACAGCAAAGCGGCGACCTATGCATACCGTCCAGCAGACGCAGACAGATATGCATGGCGAAAACAACCCCTAACGCCCTCCCCTGCGTACACAAGTCCCCGCGTTTAGTTGGCAAATACACAGTAGTAATGAAAGGCAATGACATGACACAAGACAGTAAACACAAAATATACATGTTGGAGGAGCAGGTTAAAGGGGCGTCATTTGTTTCCATGTGAAATGTGCCCTGTACAGCCCTTTGAGACTGTAATGTGATTTAGGGCTATATAAATAAACTTGACTTGACATGTTGCAGTAAAATAGTAGTAAACTATTCAAGTTGAATATATTATGTGCTTGTGTTTCCACAATAATGGTGCTTATGGCATGTGCACTGCCAAAGTCACATACAGATTTGAGTGACAGTGTCCTCCTTCTTTCTACGCCCTGTGTGGGAGGGTTTCTCCTCTTAGCCAGCAATGGAGTCTGAGCAGTCTCTGAGATGAAGCTTTCACCCATCTTCAGGGGACACTATAAGGATAGACAGGGGTTTATGGGTTGTTATATTTGTATTATTTTTATTTTTTAAATAAATATGATTTAAGGAATTTTATTAAACCATTTATTTTTCAGGGTCACTGACCCATATACACTTGTATTACTTGTATTATCATGAAGTCCCACCATCTGCTTTTTCTCCTGTGGCTGGAGGTTGGTCAACGCAGAGAGAGGGAGACGGACACATTCACTGCAACTCTGAAAGGTAAGCACCGCAGCGGTGCCACTGAGCAACCTCAGCCAGATCAGATCTGACACCTGCTGAAAACAAGAGGTTACTGCATACTCCTAGCACGGAACACATGAAGGTTATAAATAGCACATGCCTACTCATGAATGCTATTCAGGCAATAACTGTAATAAAACAAATAGTCCTAGATGATAACGAAGAAGGTGAAATATGATACTCTGTTCCCTTAGTGACCATACATTAGCAGGTCCTATGTACGTCACGCTCTGCCTCTCTGGTTTTATTTCCTCTCAGCAACGCTGCTCTCGCGTACTATCATATGACAGCCCTTCTTGGCGTTGAAGTGAATTGGTGCGAATGGGGAGCCAGAAGGACCCAGGAAAATGAACTTATATGTTGACTAAACTGGGCTAATAACAGCAACTCACCTATTAACAGCAGCAGTTCATTTCACAGTGACCATATGAATACCACTGAGCATCACCTGTATAACTATGATATTCTCTGGCCGGGGGCTAAAAGGCCAGGACCAACACTTAGTTACAGTCCCATCTGTGTCGCATAAGACTCCACCAGCCTGGTCCCACCGTGCTGTGATGAAGCCACTAGAAGAACCAACACATAACACACCAGCTGATTTCAAACAGCATGAGGTATACATTATTAACCATCAATCTCATCAGATTTGGACAATCCGTTTCATCCGTTCAGTGACTACACACATTATGCAAGTCAGTGAGCAGTCAGTCCACCCAGCATAAAGGACTAATGTAGATTTTACGTAGCTACATACTACTGTGGTCAGCGTTAACGTTAGCATGCACCTACCTAAGAGGGTGTGTCACCGTCCCATGTCCAAACGCTGTGATGCTAGCAAGGATAATGGGGCTCTTCTTGTCACTGAACACATTGGTACAAAACCCCCTCTGGGCCAGACCGGAGTGGCTTTGGCACACTGCCACGTGGCCAGAAGGGTAACTGTGCGGTCAGGGTCAAGGTTCACCGGGCCACCAAATAATCTCATATGTATCACTGTCCTTGTATGACTCTACACAACACATGGATATCCACTCTAACGCGTGTTACGGGAAGGATACTAAACGATAGAAGAGCCGTCGTTGACACTGTAGTGTAGTTTATAACGCGCCAGGCCTTTCTTTTTCACCTCTGGTATCCGAGGCATTCCGTTAGGTAGGACGCCTTGGATACCTTTGTCCCCTGTTGGCTCGGGGTCTCCGTAGTGTCGTAAAACAGGAGGCTTGTCCAGGCCCCGCACTGCATCTTTGGCTGCTTGAATGTTTCTATTTGGCAGGTAAATACATTGTATACAGTACTTAAAAGTGTAATTAGCCCCACCCACTATATACTGCCCGTAGTGGCGTGAATGCAGCTGTGCCCTATGAGTAAACATGGAGGCCTCGCTATCATGGGTTCCTCTATTTAGCTTATTCTCTACACAAATGCAATCTCCATCTCGTGTGAATTCTGCACGCTCTAATGTTTTAATACTTTATACTGTATATTGTATACTGTATCATCATCATCTAGAACCTGATCTAGAACCTGATCCCCACATATGAGAACCTCTGAGCTTAATAACTTTAACACTTTTGTTGTTATTTAGGAAATGGCTGCAGACTTTGTAACACCCATTTAAACCATAAGCAGATATAACAACATACATTACACACAAACATACATACAGTACATACAAACATACATACATAGGAATTCTCATCGCTTGCATCCTCTCCACTACCCACTGACACATCGTGGTCCATTCAGGCACATTATAGAATTCCATTTTTGGCTGAACAATACAACCTGAAAATAAGACAAGATTCAGACAGACAGACAGACAGACATACCAATCAACACACTGTAATAGCTTTTTCTATACAGCTTTCTGATGTGGTAAGAACATGTTGGTACTCAAGGCAGCAACTGTTGGGAAGTAAACAGATAATGAATAGCTTTATGAATATACTGAATGTTTGAAAAATTCATTATATTGGACCAGATTAATGTAAAGTCACCAACGCCATCATAGAAAGTAGCCTAATCATCATGCCTGATAACTAAGGTTCATAGAAGTGACTTAAGATGTTTTAACTTCTTGTTGCTATAATAGTCATCTTAATTATTCTCATGTCATGCATGATTTGTGGCATTGCATAGTGGTTTAAATTGACTGTGTAACTTCTCCCATTGACTTACTATAATATGTTATAGCCTACTTTCCTGCATGTCATGAAATCATGGGAATGAATCACCTCTGATGGGTTTTGATGTAGACATTTTTCTTTGAAAACCTTTTAGAGATGTTTTTCTTTCATTCGGTCCAGTATTTTCCACAAAAATTGAATTTCTCCCTTTTTTGTCATTTACAGGCACCAGTTCATGATTTTTTCCAGAGTTCAATGAACTCTTGGAATGCAGTCGTGATACGTATTGTACATTCTTCCACAGGGGTTTCGGATACAATGTCCCAGCAGTCAACTCGCGCCAGGAGTGGTGCAGGATGTTCTGAAGACCGCGCGGACCACCGCCCTCCTCGGCCCACCTGTGTTGAGAAAGCAGGCGAGCCAACTCTGCTAACAGTTGAGGGGCTGCGCGCCTATATGTTTCCACAGTGGAATCTGCTGGGAAGGCCTCTGGGCTACTTTCTCCAATGAGGACGCCTGTTTCACTGTGTTTAATGTCCACACACGTGTCTACTGACGTGCTCTGGGTATCCTGGTCCTCTGTTTTAACTTCATTGTTAAAGCTGTTGGAATGACCATTATCTGAATAATGATATGCATGCTATAGGGCAGGTTATGCTAAAATAACATTTATGCACACCGAAAACAAAACGAAAACATTATAGGTCATTATAGGTTACCTCTTTCTAACTGTTCCGTTTGTTAAACTAAAATGTAGAATGTTGCTTTGCCATGGTGTGCCATTACGAGGATCCTGTGCCGATGGCTCAAGTGTGTAAAAGAAAAAAGAACAAAACAGTTATTGTTTTATTACGTAAAATCGGCTATAGGCATACACTTTGAACGGTTAACTTACCTGGTCAAAGAAATATAGTGGTCCGGTTATAAACTCTCTGGTCTTGTATGAAGTCGTCATTTTCCAAAAAAAAATATATAATTCCACCGCCCAATTCTGTTCCGAAGACCAAAAACATAAAATCCCTTTAAGCTTAGTGGTGGTGTAACATGTAAACACTTTTCTTTAGCCTAATGTACAGTAGCCAAGTCTGTGAATCTATAACCAGAGACGTTACTTTGTGCTATTCATTCACTTTGCTGTGCTTGTTGCCTGGATACAGTGCGCTGCGCTAGTCCAAAATATCGGTCACTTACGCACTATAAATATCAAATCAACTCTTGTAATATTTGAAGGCTGGCCGTTTACCAGCAGCCTACACAATACATTCAGTAAGTGGCAACCAGCGCATAGGCCTACATCCATTTAAGAAGAGACACATATTCTAGCCTATATAAGACACATCACGATCGGTTCCCGCACGCTGCAGAGCAGTAACTTGAGACGCAGCAGGAACATATTTGGAAGTTAATTGTTCTTTAGCACATAGAACGTGTCCACTGTAGCAGTAAACTATGCTTTGCGGTGCATAGGCTACCGGCGATTTTTTAAGACGTTTACGTTTAATGTTTATATTGGAAGACGTTTTTTCACTTCGGTTACACAATTTATTTATATAGAAGACGTAGAACCGTATTCCCCTAATACAGTACATAAAGTTGATACAATTGTCTCATCTGGCTCAAACACACTTTCTGTTTTCTACCACTGGAGGCTCCCGAGCTTATGCGTCACTTCATCTCTAGGTCGCCGATCATGGCGGAGCTACAGTATGAAGTGGAGCCTGAACTTCTCAATGGGGACGACTTGTACGAGGAGAAGGAAGACGCAGATACAACAGAATCAGTGAAGAAAAAGAGAAGAAAGAAGAAGAAGAGCAAGACTATTGCACCAGGTAAGAGGAGTCAGTTTGCGAGAAAACCAGTAGAAATACCGTAGAGCGCATTTCTGTATCATCCCAAGCGCCGGACGATAAAACGGCATCCAATATGCGGGACAGGATACTTTTTTACCAGTCACAGTCACAGCTGCTCTGTCCAAGCAGTCCCAGACGTGGACGAATGTTAGCCTACTCATCAGGGGCATTGTCTTACATTTCAATTTGACAAATTAGAATCATAAAATGCACACAACGAATATAAAATTAGAAGGTTTGTCCAGTTTGTGTGCAATATCCTAATTTTATGAAGAAAAAAAATATGAGTAATTGACGCCTCCTGTATAGCCTAATTTAAAAATGAAAGACATTAGAAGCTGTATTTTAACTAAGTGCGTTTCAACTGTGTGCGTACGGGCTAACTGCCACAATGCTGCGAGGTATAGCCTACATATATGCCCTTGAAAATATTGATCCCCAAGGTATAGAAACCTTATGCACGGACCCTGCTAAGGTCTGATCTTGACTGTTGACCGGCTACACTTCTTTTAAATGGCTCAGAAATATGAACAATTTACTCACTTGACGCGTGTGCGCGCTTGTGCGTGTGTGTGTTTATCTGGGTGTGCGTGTGCACGCGTTTGTGTTTGTGTGCCCACGTGCACATACATTTCTCTGAACTACTTTTTTTGGGCATGTGCACACATACACACATGTGAACACGTGCACATGCATGCATGAGTGTGTGAATACGCGTGACTTTGCAGAAGGGACGAGTGAGACTGAGGCGGCTGGAGACGGCGAGAGAGGTAGAGTTGTGGCTGATGTGGCGAAACAGCTGGAGCTGCAAACTCTGGAGGACAAGGAATATAAGGAAAAGGAGGATGGCGAGGAAGGTGAGGGGTCATCACCGCGTCGTCACCACCGGCTCAGGCGGACTTGTTGTTATTGTAATATAACGACACCGACAAGTTAAAATTCCGCAACTGGTCTCGGGCGCTTGGAGTTGCGCTCGAGCTGCCGTCGATATTTCCCGAGGTTGGTTGCTGAAACCAGGGGCGCAGTAGGGAAGGGGAAGTGGGTCGCCCCCCCCTCCCCCCAAATTTACGTCCAATGTCCTATGTAGCCTAACTCACATTTGTTTATTTGCCTACTTTGATGATCATCATAAGGCTACCAGCATTGGCAAGTCCAATATTCACTATGCAATGCCCCACTCTCTTGGTTGTTGCTATAGGCATGCCGGTAAAGTAAGCTATTTGCACCTGGCATGTAGGCTAATGGTGTTTGATGTAT
>JAODOY010049259.1:0-42564 GCA_025399855.1 Forbesichthys papilliferus | reverse complement strand
ATGTTTTAGATGTCTCCCTGCTCCAACACACCTGATTCTAATGAACAAAGTTAGAAGCCTGATAACACCCCATTCATTAGAATCAGGTGTGTTGGAGCAGGGAGACATCTAAAACATGCAGGGCTCTCCAGGACCAGGGTTCCCCACCCCTGATATATTGTATAGAAAGATATTGTATTGTGGTGTCCATGATGTTACAGTGCAATCTTATATAATTTAACATCTTTAGGTAAAATATGTTTTCAGTGATTATTCTTTTTTTGTTGTGCATTCACACCATGATTCCAATTTCACCAATACTGGTTATATATGAATATAGCAATACACACACACACACACACACCCTGGAATGTGGGTCCAACTCCCATCGGACTCAGCCATTATTACTGGTGTAATTTGAGACAGCCTTGTGTAACATTATAATTATGGCAGATGGGAAGATCTTCACATTAGGATAATCCGGAATTGCTGACGGGTCGCTGAATTTCCACCGCAAGAAGGAGGGCTGCGAACAGATTACATTTGCAATCTTTTCTGCTTTATCTGTGAGATGCATACGCAGTATGGAGGCGATCAGGTTGACTTCAAACCATTGACTCAATTACCACGTCCATATGGGACAGCAGTGATTGGAAAACTAAGGATGCATATACTGGGAGTGATGGGGCTGTATTATAAAATAATCTGGCCCCAGCCTCACGTCCCTGAAGACAGCACTTATTAACACCTGACTTAACCTGACTTGGATTCAGGGCTCCACTGGTTCTGATAGCGTTGGTGGTGGGAGCTAGTCGGGTGGAGGATGGGTTTAGAGACCAGAGCACCTGCTCTTCGAGCTCGACCTGGAAGATCTCCTGGGATACTTGTTATTAACAGCGGATTCACAATAGATCCCTGAAAGCCACAATGTGCTCACATTACGAGATACACTACTTTTACACGCAGGCAAGCACGCACGCTCGCACGCACACGCGCACACACACACCTCACAGTAGGATTGTAAATCCATTATGAGCAATGCCAAACTAAGAAGTCTTTTCGCTCATGGGTTTCTCTCACCTCATGACCAGAAAGCTCTCAGCTATGAGTCACATAGCAGAGATTAGTCCTGATAATATGAAAAGCTGTCTCTATTCCAAGGTGCTGCAAACAAGGTGAAGCATCTGGGATGGGTAGACAGTGCAGAGAACCCTAACCCCAATTAACCTTTCCAGTGTGAATGTTTGTTTCATTGGACTGGGAGTGAACCCGTGTGATCACGTCTCAACTAGCCTGACCAGTACTGGTCTGAAATGACTCGTCTCAGCTTTTTTGCTATAGACTGGTGGACTTGTGAACTTTATGAATAATAATAAATAATAACTCTATCATAGGTTTGTGTAACGTTTTAGCGCATAATAAAAATTAACAAGACAAGCAGAACACTACAAATCTAGAATGCTCTCTGCATCATAACACATCATTTTCTATTTTTCTGTAATTAAGATAACTAATTAATAATAATAAAGTTGTTTTGTTGCATAACAACAACTGCTCGTTAATTATGCTTTGTAGAACTATCTGACAAATAATGACTTGATGTTTTAGTTGTACTGTGACATGGGGCATGATGTCCTTATGGCTGTGGGCTTTCTTCTCAACATGTTCTTCATGTACTGCATGCCCTACTGAAACATGTATCAAGGATTATGGAACACTATTAATTAACTCTATCCCTGTGACACAGAATATAATCATGAACATATTCCACTTGTCCATAGGACCTATCATATCAGTTCAACATTTTACTCCATATCATGTACAGGCTTTGATCAGTACACCAATTGATCTCCTCACATTACCCTGAGCACAAGCCAGTTGTACACAAGTAAGCTGTGATCTTTAGCTGGACATGTGAAAGTGGACCTGAAAATGCTTTCAGCAAGAGTATACCGTATAGGGCTATATGGGGCAGAGAAAAAAGAGGAGTCCCACACACTCTCAGTAGTAGGTGCCGTAGAGCATGTTCTCTGAGTATTATCATCAAACAACAATATTTTTGTATTGCTGCACGTTTTTCTTATATTTAGTAAAGGAAACTTTTAACATTCCGACAATATTTTTTCTCCCATTGCATAATCTGTTTTATTTATAATCCATATCAGTTTATTAACAGTGTATAGCAGCATTTAGCATGGGGAGGAACAGAGGGCTTAAATACAGTCTCATTCCGTTAAATAGTGCTTACAGAGATTAGACATAGATGCCAGCACACCAATATTGAGGCTGACATATTTGTGTCAGATAACAGAAGCTGGTAAAGATAAATACCTAACAAATTCAGTTTGAGTAAGTTAGGTATTTGATGTGAAAGTCAATGGAAATGTCCTTTAAGGATTTACATTATTCCCTGACGTTTTGACAGTGGCCATACTGATGCTGCTTTGGTGTAACTGTTACAACTGTCTCAGATGTTTGAGATTGGCTGTCAGCTACTATCTGTCATCATCAACAGCCTAAGCCCTCACAGACACATATGTAGCTTTATAGGAGACTATATGAATTGACCTTCAAATGTTTAATTATCTAATGTATTTTTAGACACATTGTGAGATGCCTTGGAATTATTTACAGTACAGTAATGCAACGTTAAGTACAACCAAATATTTGTATGCTTAACACAATAATGTTAAGATAAAGTTTAAACGTTGACTATGGAATTTACAACAATTGTACTACATTGATTAACAGATTTGACATGCTTGCATAATCCAGTAAATTCTCAGACAGCAGTGGATAATCCAGGTAATAAAATGCAATTTGATGCACATTTATTGCAATATGAGTTTTCTTTTAAAGGTCAGCTCCAAATCTGTCATTTTTTCACAAGTCGTGCACTCTTCTGCAGCCTGCCAGGCATTAAAGGTCACCACATAGCACTCTCCCGCAGACAGAGAGATGACAAGAGCTCCACGCGGAGGAGACCTACTGTAGTCTTCATCGAACAAGGACCACAAAAGTGGACTCATGTATTATACTTCATGCTGTCCAGACAGAGTTTCAGCAAAAGCACTGGACTGTAGATATTTTAGGACACCTACATTTAGTCAAATAATTGAAGTCCTTCCAATACCAGACATTTAGATTCTAGGAATTCCTGCATGCAGTGTTTTTCTGCATAAACATAATCTCCAACTCATTTTTGTGCAGAAAACCTAATGGTACAGTATGTACTGTTAGGGGTATAAAACACAGCTATGGGAGGGAGTAAATCGTGTATGTATAAGTTTATTTCTTACTGTGTGGTGAAAATGGATGTTGCTGTTGAAGATCAAGTGATAATTAATTGAAAATTTGGAAAAACTTGTGATGAAATCTCAGACATAATCGTTCATGCCACCAACACCGTTGCTTCACGTGAGGTAACAAATTCTACTTTTCGATAAATTGCTTCACAAGTCCAATGCATGTCACAAGGCTCACACATAAAGTCACCTGATTTGCATCCCGTAAAGGTTTCACAACATAAAAAATAGACAATGCGGAAGAAGACCCAAGACTAAAATATAAATATAATATTATTATATAACATATTACAGCAACAATAATGGTGAAGCGGTCAAGATAATGGATGGATGGATGGATGGATAATGTGTATAGGCCTAATTGGCATGAATATCCGAGTATTTTGTTCTTTGAGAAAGCTTGAGGGTGATAAGGATGCCTTTTCAACTCACAATGCAAAAAGCTGTAACACAAGCACACAAAATACACATGCACGCACACACACACACACACACACACACTTACAGTAGGCTATACATTCTGTATACATGCACATCCACATCCATTATGTAAATGCATTTCCTCAAATAAATGCATACGGGCATACAGTATTAACAGTACCATACAAAATAATTTTGCCCACTGTGCCTCATTACTTGTACATTCCTCAAACGTGTTAGCTCACTACATGTGTGTGTGTGTGTGTGTGCATGCGTGGTGCATGCACACAGTGTCAGCGCCTCATTCAGAACCACTGAGAATTCAAGCTCACTTTCCCAGCTAATGATTTAAATGGAGCTCAATTAGTATAGCGTTGACAGCTCCAGCAGGTCATTTGTCATCAGTGAAAGAGAATTTGAGGTGAGACATTCATAAATATTGTTGGTGCACATTAAGTTATGGAATAAATGAGTCGCACATCATGCCACAAATGTCCATTATTTCATTATTTTAAAATGTAACTGTAATAATTTTTTGCAGCAGTATTCAAAAGAGTGAAAATTGACCATAGGGGTCACAATAATGGTTATGTTAAGGGATGGTATGATATACAATATTATCCTTTATCGCGATAAGAATACTGATGTATCGTGGTGAATGTCCATTATCGTGATAATCATGAATATCCTCCCGAATAATATGAATGAATATGAAATATGAATATTTTAACAAGTGACTTGAAAAAAGCTGCTTGCTCACTTGTACAGTCCAATGGTACTGATTTACTAATTGAATGATTTGCCTGCATCTTTCCAGTAAATCACCACCATGGAAGAAGGCTCGGCCCATTGTGTCCCCCACAGTAAAAAAAGATAAATCAAATTCGTTGATATACTGGTTTCTAAACAAAAAGAATCACACAAAAAAGATACAGTACTTATGTCATGCTAAGAAAAATCATTGTTTAACAAAATTTAAGAAAAAGTGATTCCAGTATGTTATAGGGCCATTTTAAGAGTTTAATAATAATATAATAAATAATCGTGATAATATCGTCTATCGCAATTATTTTGGCCAGGATAATCGTGATATACATGTTTTATATAGTCCCATGCCTATTTATGTTGCTATACTGTACATCTATAGGTTGCTTTGCATAATGTCCAAATACAGCATGTTAGCTTCTGCAGTCTTTTGAGGACCAATGCAGACACACTGGCGATAATTCAAAGTGACTGTTATATCACACCCAGGGGCCTAGGAAATAATGTGTTTGACCGTTAGTAAAGACTAACCGTGACAGCCAAGATTAAATAAGAACAACGAGTATAGGATGGTGCTGGATGTTGAGGTATGAAAATAAACATGAACAATCTACAATGCCTTTGCTAACACAAGATATATGTGCGTAATGCGGAAAGCTGCCCTTACAGACCTACAAACCCATTTCATCCTAAAAAAGACTAACCATTTTAACAATAAATATACTGTGGCTTACAGTGTGAAAGCGGCATTAGTGCTATACATCCACAAGTGAGGTACAGTGTGTTTGATACAAAAAATGGCCCACCGCCGGAAATTAATGATCACAGCAGCGTTCAGCTAAATATGCGGAGCAACAGAAGCTTGACAGTCTCATTAAGTAGAAAAGGGGGACAGGCAGGAGAGACAGGGAGAAAAAGGGGGGGATGTCAAGCATGAGGAGGGGGTCAGGGAGGTACACGAGTGGAAGAGAAAAAAAAGCAGAGACCTCCTCCAAGGTCATCGCCTCGCCCATTCATCAACGCGCAGGTGTCTCAGTGGTCCCCATGTCCTAACATGTTGCGGGCGTGAATGCACATCATTACCACATTTGGCTCGGAGACACATTTCCTGGCTGGCATGGGAGCCAAGCTGAGCGTCCCTCGATTATCCCCCCTCCTCCCCACCAGCCATACCCTCCAGCCAAAGAAAGAGAAGAGGTTCCTCAGGTAGCTACAAGTCGGTAGTGCGTCGTGAAAGAGAAAACGCCCTGAGCAGTGCATATTGATTAACCCCCCCCCCCCACACACACATACACACACACACACACACACACACACATACACACATACACACAATGCATTAGCAGAATCAGTTGAATCTGCAAAATGGAGATGGCGGTGCAGTCCCACAGCCTTGACAGTGAGTGAGAGACGTTTAAACGCATTTGAATACGATGGCTGCATTGTGGTGATAGTGGACTTAAAGAAAATGGAAGTGGAAGTGTTTTGTAAAAGTGGTTGATTTGTCAAAGTAACCATTAATCCGAATGAGACCCCATGTGGCTGCTTTGGTAGAGCAGCTGTTGTGTGGCGAGCTGTTTTTGTTCAATAAGAAGCTGTACAACCAGGTGGAGGAGTCACTCCACGCCAGGATTCATATTATCTCCAGTCGCACAAACAATATTTAGACTACAGGGCACATTTAGGGAGGCATTTCTATCAACTTTATCTGCCTATTATATTTCCCGTGTATTGCCTCGAAAAAACGACTTACCCTCTTCCCAAAAGGCTCCCTTCATTATTGCTATTATGATGAGGTGCTCTGTGCTACCACAGTATATTTGTACTACAAGATGCCCTCTTTATTTAAGACTGAGGCTGTTATGAAAGCTATAATGCGTAACCGTCATGATAACAACGCCTTAATAAAGAACAGCACTACTCCAGGTGCTCTGGAGCTTGACCAATGTCTGTGAGGAGGTCACAGGAACACAACGTTCAAGACAACAACTTGTTTTTCTCTCCAGGAAAACAGTATCTGACTTCCTGGCATTTAGGGAGAAACAACTCTTCAGATTTCCAGCTGAAATATAATGTGGCATCTTCAGTTTCCAGAGGGTCGCTTTGTGGCATTTTAGTCTTGATTATGAGGTAGCTATCACCACAGACCGGAGGTGGAGACCACATGAAACCAAACACCACATTACATGAAATAGCACGTAGACTCTTATGGAACAAGACATGCACACACTAGCAGACACAAAGGCAAGCGGATACCTACAGTATATGTACACTGTAAGCAAACACACAAACACAAATGGGCAAACAGCCTGTCAGAACGGTATAGGCCTACCTGCACCAACCACAGATCTCCCAAGCACACAGACATATATTATTAATAGAGGAAATCATAGGAGGCTTTTAATTGGAGATCCTCTGGCAATGTCTCGGATGTAAGTGGGGTGCTGTCACTGTCGATCTGAAGAATTTCCTCAGCGGGGAGAGAATCGGCAGGACGTCGCACTTTCATGTGCGCACCTCCTGTTGACTGTCAAGGATGTAATTTGAAGCACGTCCTTCTCCCGCTCACCAGCGCGGCCTCTGATTAGCAGCCCGACTCCCATGCTGGAGCGCGCTGATTCGGGAACGACGGCACGGAACTCACCGCCATTACCGGCAGGTACGCAACATGGAGAGTAAACGGCAAAGAAAGGGAAGGATTACCTCGGCTGCCAATCATAAAAACTGAAACGTAAAAAAATAAAAAATAAAGCCATGTCTGGTTGCTATTGATACCTCACGAGAGGAGGGGGTGCACTTATGAAGTGAAGAGAGATGGAGAAAAAATGAGTGCATGCAGCAGGGGTATAGGAAAATTAAAGTGTTTGCTAAACCAAAGCCATGGCAGGTGGCCCCCCGTGCGCGCCGCAAACACTGATGCTACAGTAAGTTAATGAGAGAAAGAGCTCAAGGGTTGCCAAGGCCATCCTTGTCGCCATCACCATCAGCATCATCATCATCATCATCATTGGTGCCAGCGCTTTGGACCGTCTCTTGTCAGCCGCGTATCTTGCAGGGCGGCGCGCTCCCTCCTCTCCATGTGGTTCCCGGCTCCGGTAATAACAGGCTGTGACTGACCACTCATTACCCAGCTCGCGGTCCCCATACAACCTCGCACAAGGCATCGCGCTATTCTTTCGGGTTGCTTGGATACACATTCTTTTAAACTACAGGGGCACAACGGAGGTATTCATCTGGGATACATTTCAGACATGCTGCCAGAGAAGAGAGCATGAGTCATCTAAAGGCAGAGCTGGTTTGGGTTCTCTAAGTGTGTGTGTGTGTGCCGCGTCTGAACGTAGCCGCAGTACGCTATACAGACCTGTTGGGCCGTCACACTGCGTGGGCTGGTAACTGGGATCTGAAGGTCTCTCTTGTTTGTCACATATTGACCCATTTTGGCTGACGGCTCAGCTGTCAAAAAACATTGCGTGTGTGTGTGCGTGCGTGTGTGTGTGTGTGTGTGTGTGTATTTGTGAGTGCATGTTTTTGCACACCTTCCAGCGCCACCTCTCTTCATGGAGCTCCCCACGTCGTACCCGGGGCCTTGCGTCATTTACACCCGTCACAGTGTCTTGGGACCGGGTTGACAGGCTCATTTCCCCCTCTCTGCATGGAGCGGCGAAGCAGCAATGGCGTGGAACAACCAGGCACCCAGAGTGGTTTTATAATTAGCTACTTGCTCTCTGCCACTAATGCACAGGGAGCGAGAGCGTCTTTGTGAGCACGTATGCCTGGCAGCCACTCAAAACGAAAGGGGGCTGCTGATGATAATATATATTGTGGCTGTGGTCGCCGCGGAGGGCTGGAGCGAGGCTAAAGCGGGATAGTGGGCGGGGCTGCCATACGGTCCGCAGATAGTGCGCTTGCAGTCTCACAGCTCAGCAGGTGAGAATTGCGCCCGGGGTGGTCGGCTGATTGCTTGGACGTGAAATGATTGCGTTTTAAGTGCCTTCGGGGGTGCGCAGACCGCAGGCACCGCTCTCCACCGGCCGCAGCTCCGCTGTTCACTCGCTCACTTCCCCAGAGCCCAAAAGGGCGGGGCAGAGTTGGCGGCCCGTACATATGCTACGGGAGGTGAGAACTCAGCTGCAGGCTGCTTCTCTAGGTAATGCGTCCAGATGAGAAGGCCTCGACCTGGCAGGGAGGTGAAAATGAAACGGGGGGAGAAAAGGTCTCGGCAGGGTTCAGCAGGCAAAGTTGTGTGCGCAGCGAGGACACTCATGGATCACCTTGAAAGACACGTCTCTCCAGTGTCAGCAAGGTTCACGTGAGAGGAGGAGACGTGTGAGCAAGTGTAAATGGGGAAAAGGAGCAAACAGCAAGCTGGGGTTGACTGCTGTCAATAATTACATCACTTTCCTTTTCAACATGTTTTATTTCTCCCATGGACAGGCTGTTATGAAGAGGGTCAGCTTACAATCTACACTTCGTTGCCGCTCTTTTCCCTTGCCCTTCTTTACCTCGCCGTAGGACAGCCAGCATCTGCTGTTGTTCAGCCAGGCTCGCACAGCGTACAGGGCAGCCACTGTCGGCCGAGGTGGAAATGGAGCGATCAATTAGATTTTAACAAATGACTTTCTAAGTGCATTACCCAGCAGCTGTTAAATCGGTCAACTGTAGCATGTAGCATCTCTCCCCTCTCTCTCTCCCCTCTCTCTATCTATATCTCTCTCTCTCTCTCTCTCTCTCTCTCTCTCTCTCTCTCTCTCTCTCTCTCTCTCCCCAATGGGACGTTGGGGGAGAGGCGAGGGCTTGACTGCGCTGCGCCCGCACACATCACGGCCGACTGCGGAGAAAGTCAGCCGTAGCCCGGGGGCCCGCCAACGCGTGTGGTTGTGCACGGTTGGGGGGGGGGGGGAGTTCGGGGACAAAAGGATGGAGGTTGGGGTCAGTAGGACCGTGGGTCTCTGGGGCCTACAGTGGAAATGATGCGGGAATGAAGGCCGTCAGACTGGCTGCACCTGTACATGGCCCACCTGAGGCGACTACAGCGCCACTCATCCTCATACATTCTCTCTTTTCATTTAAAAATGATACCTCCTGCTTTCCGGTTATACACCAATAGGCATACACGTGATGCACGCGAACAACGCGCACAAAGACACAGACCCAGTTTTGGTCCACCTCGTGGCTTCAATCATTCGGGATCGAGACACAGGGACGACTCACTGCCTCAGCTCCTTAATAATAAATGATGCCGTTTCATGTGCGAAGTGTTCTTACACATAGCTCAGCGGGACGCCTTGAAAGGCCGCTAAAAGCTCACAGCTCCGTAAAGCGTGTGTGACGCACAGGCGGGATGTCTGACCACGCTACCGCGCCCATTTGCTCTGGCGAGGGACTGCCTTTGTCGCATGTGGTGTGGGTGCAAGAAGTAGGCTTGTAGAGTGAGTGTGTATCTCATATTTAACTGAGAGAAGCATAGATAGGTGGAGAGGTGCAGAGCCAAGTCAAAAGAAAGCGCGAGTGAGAAGTGCGGTACGATATGCCGTGTGAGTTTGTTTGTAAGCATGGCTGAGCCCGGTTGTAACAGAACTGTCACCTCTGGGTTCCCGTTCTGGGTGAATACCCCAATAGTCGCCAGATTGGAAATTGCTGAGAAAGGCTTTTTGTGTGTGATGATCCATAAACCAGTTATTCTCACCTTGGAAACATAAAAAAAATACCCCCATTCGCTGTTCTACACCCACATACATTTTTAACAGTGTCAGTACACAACAACCAGCCCATTTAGGCCTACTGTTTCTACGCTACTAGATGTCAATTGGGTATATATGAAAAAAGCATTTTAACTGCCAGTTCTCAGTCTTTTAATCACAGAACACAATGGAGAAAAAAGTCTCCTGCTATAAGGCATGTATACAGGAGACATAAGGGAACATGTACCATTACGAAAGCAGCGTTGCCATGCTAACTGGAAGTGAGAGAAAAAAACCTTTCCAGATTCAAAGTATATGGGTTTCAAGTTAAATAACGCTTTGCGTGGCAATCCGATTCGGAGAACAATGCTTTTGTACAGTAGCCACCATTGCTTATTAGGCATGTCATATGTCAATATTTGTGGTGAGGTGTCTAATGTCTAACACTAGGCTCAAATGGTTTGCCCTTGTGAGCAAAAACTGAATGAGAATCTCCCACATTTCTTAATTGTGTGTCTTTGTCAGCTTCATTGTATAATATCTCTTCTGTTTTTTATGGAAGGAGGATGACTGACTTGAAGACTCAAACATGAATTCATCTGCTATCTGTTTGTAAACATGCCAATTACCAGAAGGTCTGGAAGGCATGAAGCCCACATAGGCTGCAGCAGAGAATGCATCAGCAAAGCAAACACCCTTTCCCTGACTCATTCTGATAAAGCAAAATATCATTTTGTTTATGAAGAGAGCCACTCTGGAAATTAATTTCCGCAGCAACTAATCTGGCTTGTCTCACCTTTAAGATGTATTTGGCTCTTTATGAGAAATTATAAAATAGAACGCAATTAAATCAATTATTTTATTATATATTTTTTGGTAATGACTGAGCCTTAATCGTATTCTGTTTTTAATGGACTTATTTCATAAATGGCCTTGGCTGTTTTTAATGTTCAGCTGCTGACCGGCTCACAGAAGGAGATATTTAATAAATATCCCTTTATTGTGTTTTATTCCATAGGTGCAGCTAAAGTATTGCCTCTTTGTCCCAGGCTGCTTAAAATATCCCCTCACCCCCTCATGCCCAACCCTCCACCTTCATAACCCATATACCGTGGAGCATCCCTTAATTAAACCTTTATTTATCTACTTGATTGGTATATAAGAGGGGACAGGGTTAAGTCCGAGATCCCTTATCTCATATTGGAACTGGGCTAGGCTCTGTCCCATGAGAGCACGTCTTCATAATCTGAACGTCAGGCCCGCAAGGTGCTGGAGTTTGCGTGGGCGTTTAGGCTGGGCTTTTATAATAAGCATGGACTGTCCCTGCCAAAGGAGTGGGACAGCCAGTCATCCTGTAGAACAATGGGAACTAGATGAATTGAAACTGACGTAGAAGGGGGGGGCATGAAAAGGAAACAGAAATGTGACTGAATCATGGTCCATTTCACGGGCAATCTAATGAATCCAAGCGTGTCACATTTTATTGCCAGTTTTATATAATCTGGAATGCAAAAATACATTAAATACAGAAAAGGTGTATTATGTACTAAAATCAGAGGGGGAACACTGCCTTTAAAAGGGTAACAATGACGACTTTCAGCATGGAGAGGCTTGGTCTCAGGAATTGCAGTGAGATGCATATTTGTGGGCCGTAACCATTAGATCTCCTGTACAAATGGCTGTATATTCCTCACATTAACGGTCGCCTGTGGTAAAAACTGCCAAAAAGAAACTTCAGTCATGTGGTCATTTGGGTTAACCTTACTGTAAGTTAGAAATCTAAAATCATGCTTTAAAACCAAGGCAGCCAGAGGTGTGACATCATTCTTAGATTGCAGTCCAATGGGTTTCTCGATCTTTACAACTAAAACAACTAAACTGTCTGGTTTATCTTTTCCAGGCTGGTAGACCTCTTCCTGTTGATGCTCTAATTTCAAACATGCACTTTATGTGCGTGGCCTCTGGGGTGATTACTGATGAACGTGCATTGCCGCTCCCAAATGCTTCAGGGGTTTACATAGAGAACCACTAGACACACTGAAGTCACTAAGCAAAGAGGCTGCCTGTGCTATTCTGTGTGGTATGTCCCTTCAGTACAGCACTACAGCAAAAGGCAGTGTGAGTATAAAGTCAGCACTGCAGCTAATGTTAGCAGCAGCCCGTCTACGAAGCTGTAAGAAAATGTGTTTCCTCTCTAAGTTAGGGGCTGGAGCCAGACAAAGGCCTATGCCACCCTGTGTGTGATGTGATGTTTTCATCATTGAAAGTTGAAAACATTTGACTATTGAGACAGAAATCATTGCACATCAATCTCTAAAGCAGGATAATTGATTATGTTTCATTTAGTCATATTCTTTTACAAATGTCTGTTTTGGGTGTATTTTCAAGGCAGGGTAGGTCAATTTCGACGCTTGCTAAATTCGAGCTCAAATCAAATCAACCTTTGTGCCCTCCGCGGCGCCGCCCCGCACATCAAATCGCACTATGAAGCAAAGTAGTAGCATGGCTTTGTTGATGTGAGCGGTATTCACCACTTTGTTTATGCTCCTATTTACGGAGCCAAAGCTTTGTAGAAGTATCACATTTTTTTTCAACACGCACAAAGAACATTAAGCTAGCCAAATGCGAGGAGATATTTGATGAATTTAACTTTGAAATGTGTATTAGCTTACAATTAGAATGCAATACTGTAGCTGACCTTGAATGTCTAATCTCTTGTGGTTGTGCAAGCAGAGACCATGGTGTTAGAGGTTTGAAAACCAGTAGATACATTGGTTCTTATTGGTTCCAATGGGTCAACATTGTTGACCCATGGCTCTGATGGTGCACATAGCATAATATCATATTAACCAAGTTAAAAATGTGTAAACCATTTATTTATAGATATAAGTTCTGCACTAAACATAATATCATACACAGAAATAAAGCATCTTAATAAATCTTGTGGCCCCCTTGTTGGCGCCAAGTAGCCCTTCTATTCCTTACTATCCCCACCCACCCACCCATCACACCATCTCAGAAAACAGCTTAGGTCATTACAGTCCGCTGTCAAAACCTGCGACCGCCCGGCGTGGGAGCCGCCCAGATTAAGGGCTGTGAAAACAAGAACAAGAGGCGAAGTCTGACAGAAGCAGCGGAGGGGCCTTCAATATTTTCTCTCCCCCCCTCACACACACACCCCACCCCTCCGCCCCCTGCCACAGTTGACCGCGTACTGATTCTTGCAGCTACTTTGTGACGGAGTGCACTAATGCGTGCCCAGACAGAGTCACATGGAAAACATGGAGACAGAGGCCGGCGCGCCAAGATCAAGGATCAAGCCTCGCCTGACTAACTCAGCTCCGCCTCAGATTCATGTATGGGCAGAGCAGAAATGTGCACTAGAAATAGGCCTACAAGAGGATAATACAATACACATTTTGTTGTACCGCCAATGTAATCTAGACTCTCACGTATGCTAACAAATGTCACATAGACAGAGGCAGGTGGTGCTTTTGCAAGATGAATAATTATCTGTGACTGCAAAGAAATTATAATATATCGAGTTGGCGTCTCAGTGACAGACTGAGATCACGAACTCGGCCAAATAATTACAGCTTTCTGCAAGGATGTGTTTTTACTTTCTTGGCATACCAGATGGTATTAGACCAGAATTAATTGTATTATAAAGTTTGTTTCTAATACAATTCATTAGTTTGATTGATTGAAAACTTTGTATCTGCCCGTCTAAACTACAAAAACCAATAGATGTAAAAAAACAAAACATTTAATAGATAATATAACATCTGTGAATACTTTAAAGCAATTTAAGGATAAAGTAATTCCGGGATCAGATGACACATATTCAGACAGATTCTTATGTGATTTGTTGATGGCTGGCACATCGAGCCGATTATTTCAAGAATGACAAATGTCTTTACATTGAAGTGTGACATAATACAGAACAGCAATGTGGCATCTGGGACGTCTCATGACACCCTGACGAAAAGTCTAGCATGTCCGAATTGTTTGTACTGTATATTCTTGCCTAGTTTGACAACTCCTGCAAACTGCCCCTTGACCAATAGGGTGACAGCGTGCTCTGTAGCACATGCTGTATGTAGACGTAGAGAAGAGAACGAGGGCTGCTGCTGCTGTCAGGTGGAACAATAAAATCAAGCAAGGCTTGCATCACACAGTGCCGTGATTGACAGTTTTTTGAACATCCTCCTATATGACCTATGAACTTGAGCAAGGTCATGAAAGGCAGCGTACAATGATAGGTCGGGGTTACACTTGTTTTGTAGCCAGTCTCCCGGGCAAGACACAGCAAGATTCTATGGCACTATGATTGCCTAATATGACATGGTGACCATTGTGAAAAACAAACATCATCTGAGTCTGATTCCAGCAGAGGACACTGCAAAAATAAAGATGCTGTTTGAAACGCTGTTTGAAACGGTCAGTAAGTGTAGATGTATGTTTGTTTACACAAGGCAACATGTTTGCATCTTTGATCAAGCCATGTAGGTGTCAGCGAGAGCTCTTCTCTCTACTGATGTGTAAACCAGTATGAATACTCCAGCTCAGCTCAGAAAAACAATTAACTCTATTGCATTTGATACATCCATTTCTGGTGTTTACGTTAGGTTCCAGCACACCACAGTACTACAGTACAGTCCCATTACCAGTTTAGTTTGAAATGCAACTGTATGGACGGGGTGTCCTGTCATCATTTCAGTGTCCAGGACTCTATTAATCTCCTGTTTGTAAGCAAACACCTTAGGCTATGTTCACATGAGCAATGAACGGTGTGGGGGAAAAAAACTATTAGCTCTGCGTTTAACTATCCTTGAACTGTATTTTCATAACTGTAACCAATAAACGTTTTCCTTATTGGGGTGGATTGGATTTAACACTCGCTAGAGGTTGTGTGGATGATAAGCAAACCTTCTTGGACAGTTTTGAATAGGCTTCATAGATTTTTTTGAAGTACGATTGTATGTCTCACAGGAAAACCGCTCCTTTACGGCAACATAAAGTTTTTCTAATACTTTTATTATCATTACGTTAACGCGTGAATGATAGTGGAATGCCTCTCTGTCCTATCTTGTCATAGTGTAACATGTAGGTATACAACAGGTATGTAGTTCATACTACTTATAATTATGTAACAGCTGCATAACAAATTATATATATACATTAACAGCAATGCCCAACATTTTCAGAAAGATAATGTTAATGTCAGCTAAATTTAAATTAATGTGTATATATTATACATTGCCCTGCCCCCAACCTATAAAAGCAGTTCTTCAGTGAAGCAAAGCACATTCTCATCACAGTATAGAGCCACACTATTCAGAGCAGTATCTAAGAGCTTTCAGTAATTTCAGAGAGCGAGATAAAGTGCATTGGTATTACTTTCCACAGCTGCACTCAATAGAGCTTACTATGCCTGTAGTTAAGATGATCGCTAATACACTAAAGAAGGCTGAGAAAAACGCCATCCAACACGATTGGGGTGCAATGACGGATGAATAAGATGAACTGATAGAGGAAAAGAAGATTGCATATGATTGGCCTTGTGATTGGATGGATAAAACCTTAACCAATTTAAGGGAAGTAAAGTGAGGTGTTGATCAAACCTTTTCAAGAAGAAGTTACAAACATCTCTTCTCCTAGAGGAGTAAGAGCGAGACAAGACAGAAAGAATAGAAAAAAGAGATGGTCGCCACTATCACGGATCTTCAGCATCGATTGGACTCCAAACGCCAGCGGATAAAGTCTATAATAATATGTTCCTGCAGTAGCCGTGGGCCATTAAGAGGAGGCTGTGGAGTCCTGAAGGGCTGTAAGGTTGACATGGAGATTCCTCAGCTTATGGACGGTGGTAAGGGACACGTGTCAGCTCCTTATTAGAGCCATGAGAAAGAGAAGCTAATCCTGACTAGTCTTGAGGTTCATTTAGCATTTCACCGCATCATGGTGGATATGAACACTGAAGATTCAAGATTCAAGATTCACTTTATTGTTCCACAAAGTGGAAAATTTGACTTGGGCTTTACCCATGCTGCAGTAATAAAAAGATACATACAGTATATATGCTATACAAAAGGTGTTAGTATAATAAATAATGACAAACATACAGCAAATGCAACATACATCAGTATACAGCACCAGTAAACAATACAGATGCCTCAATTAGAAACAAGCATTACTTCAATAAAGATTTCCCTGTCGCTATTTAAGATGTTTATAGACACTGGGATAAATATATTCCTAAATCTGTTCAGCCTTAAGTGAAGGACTGTGAACTATATACAGAGTATACACTTTGTTGAAACAGTGTTCAAAGGGGTGATCTACGGCATCCCAACTAACTAGTTAAAAAAACAAACAATATTACCCTTACTAATCCTTACTAAATCTTACTAACCCTAACCTTTAATTATATTATATTAAATTGCTTAATAACCTAAATACACATATTTTTCAATAGTTAATTGTTCAATCAAAACATGCTAACAACCACCCACTAATCTATGAATATATATATATATATATATATTCATATAAAAATATATAAATATACTGTATTTATATGCTGTATATAATATAGATTATATTATATATATATTTATAAAATTAATATTTATTTTTTATTATTTTTATAAAATGATTATTAAATGTCTGGCGAGTACATTCAGAAGATTGTATTTACTGTAAGTATGTTTACCAGGTACACTACAAGGTGCATTTTATTATGTGAATTGGTCATTATTGAGGTCTGGTTCATCTGTATAAGAAGAGTTTTCAGCCTGTCGCTCCCTGTAGGATGGACGTTTGTGTTGCACGTTCCACAGGCCTAAAGGGTCATGGGCAGGTCCAGTGTTCTGACCTGGTCCTTCCCCTCACCCAGGTCCTGAACGGTCCGTGATTATCTCATGGCTGTGCCGTATGTTCCCTCATCATCTCTTTAAAAGGACTTCATTACTTCCAGCTCCCCTAACTTGTCAAAACCAATTTGCTTTCCTATTATCCCCTCAACTGTTTTCACCGTGACCCCCCCCCCCCCACACACACACACACACACACACACACACACAGACTCTGTCCTTCCCTCATTCAAACCCCCAACACGACCTGTCCACCTCTAAAACCTCCCTGCCCCCCCCATCTCCCCCAGCCTGAGCACTCCTGTGATTGTATTTGTCTAGAACTCGCCCTCCTGGTACCTCCTCCACAGTCTCCCATGCACCCCCGCACACACCTTTCCTGCCCCGCTCATCGCCCAGTAAAACTTACGACAAAACACAACTAACGATGACTAAATAAACCTTTATATAGGCAGATGGCTCGAACATACGTCTGTTTGCTACCTCTGCCATAATAAATCCCCATACTGCCCCATCAGTCTCCCTTCAATTACGCCTCACTAGTGACAATACAGAGGATCTTCATTAGAGGAGAATGCTCAATTATCAGTTGATATTCCTTTCCAAAACTAATTATCCTAGTTGCACGGTATGGCTGGCTGAGCCTGCCCTCACCCCTAGCCACAGCGGCTACTGATGTGATTTGGTTTTGGCCCCAAGTGCTCTTCTCCCCTCCTTCATTGCCCACTTCCACAGCAATCCACATCTTTGACCTGATGGTGGGTTTTTTCTTCCAATGTGTGTGTAGGTGTTTTATGAGGACTTGGCAAGCCCTGCCATGTTCATTGGCAAGTAACTGTGTGAGAGAAAGCAAACGTCAATTATCACTTTCCCAAATTGAAAAATGAGAACCCATTCATATGCCAGATCTGGTTTGTAGTGTACTTTGTTAATGAGGCAGATTGAAATGTAAATGTATGTTGTCTCTTTGTACATCCTGTGGGGAATAACAGTCATTCTGTACCATGGCCATAGATTGTTCCACAATGACAGGGCAGATGATAGATGCTTTAAGCTAGTCGCTGTACATTGGATTTAAACATGTTTACTTGCATCAGCAATGTCTAGTTTATGTGGAAACTTTTCAGACTATTAATCCCAATTTGCTCATTAAATCCGTGTTAAGTGTTGCTTTAAATCTGTCTGCGTGAGTATTTTTAAGCAACTTTGATGTGAATTTCTTCCTTCTTAAATCCCTGATGTAAGTCTAGCAAATTTAATGCCGATTTTTCGAACCTATGAAAACAAAACAGTAAGCCCAGAATCACAATATATATTTTAATCTGCTGTTTTCATTTTTAATGACTAGATTAATTCTTCAAGTGTGCCATGACATGATAGCCTAGTAGTTAGTGAGCACTATTATCAGAAGGCCTTTGTGTTAGATTCCAGTGTGGCCAACTGTCAAAACAGCCTGAAGGATGATACTTAGAGCTGCTCCAGGGATGCTGTACAATGACCTTGCACCCCTGGCCAGAGGGGGAACAGAGAATTGTCCCTTTGGGGGTTAATTAATAAAAAAAATATAAAAAACACTCTGCTACCTTCGAATCATAACGACAGGGGGTTACAACCGTTACAACCCCAAGATTTACAACTGTTGTCCTATACCAAAAATGTACTTCAACACACAACATCTTTTCTCCTATGCTAGTATTTACCTCAAGAACAAATTCAACACAAGAATAAAATGAATGTAAGAATATAAGGAGCAAAAGAGATTTTGATGAAAACAAAGGCTTAAAATGGTCTCAATATTAGCCTATTAATCTGTGTGCTTCACGGCTTTTAACTATTAATGGCATTAAGAGAAGGCAAAGCAGAGGCTTAGTGTGCAGAGTCTCACTTGTTACGCTCAGGTCTTGCACTGTAACTGGGTCCATTGCTGCGTACTACTCAGAACGTGGGCCACTTAGTCATATTTCAAAGTGGCTCATGCAGGCATACTCATTACACACCATTCTCCCTCTCCCTGTTCCTTCTGGCTCCTGCTACCCCCCCCCCACCCCCACCCCCATCCCCACCACGCCAACCCCCCCCCCCACACACACACACACACACTCTTCTGTCCAGGCTCCTGAGGTAGATCACTTTAATTCTGCTTCACGGGTCTCTTTCAAAAGCAGCCAAGACTCGAAGACCCCAGAACCAGTGACCGTTGGATGAACTCAGGCCGAACCCAGGCCAGCCAGGACCCCAGCGATAGTAAACACAGCCATCGTCTTACGCGCACCCCTTCCTCAGCATTCTGTTGTACTCTGCCCACCATAGCACAAGACATCTGATGTTGGATGGTGAGTGTGTGCTTTAGCTAGTTTGCGGTTTGTTTGTGCACACATTTGGTTACGTCTGTCTCAGCTGCTGTCAATGGTAAAAGTAGCTGATTGACGGTTAGTTTACAGTGCAGTCCTAGTTGAGAGCTGCCTTCAATATCTCATAATGTGGGGGCATGCTGTTGCTTGTTTTGTGGGAGCCGACCTGAAGTTGATGTCTGGGCTAACATTCACCCACGCACACATGCACATTGTGCACTCAACAAAGTGCTTCTTAAGAGAGAGCTTGACCCTGTTTGCTGTTCCCTTTTCCCCACCCAGCAGAACTGTCCAACATGAGCCCAGGTCGGCCAAGACCAGGAGGACGGGTTTGGCCTTGAGTACTCTGGTGGTTCAGTTCACAGAGCCACTCGACTGAACCAGCTTCCGTAATGTCATCATTCCTAAATTATTCATTTGGACACAACACAGTCTCTGTTTTAACGGGTCTCATGTTGAAAACATTGTGACCTGTGAAGCGGACCAATAGTCTGTTGCACAAACAGGTACAATACATTATAAACATTATAAAAACATGTAACAAGGTCTTTACATCTAATATCACAAAATGTTAATGTGGAGTCAGGGAATGAGGAGAAAGAGTGTTCTAATTTGACCTCGATTGAAACAAAACACCTTTTCCTTCAATGCCACAGGGTGCTCCACCCCACACACTGGGCCCCCATTGCCAAGGCTAAGAATTTTGTTGTGTGGTGCGAGCTGCACCACATTGTTCGTGTTCCCATTTACAGAGCAGGGCTGTGTAGAAACACCAGCTTTTGTTTTCAGCGCGCACACAGAACGGGCAACAATTGCCCCGTGAAGAGAAAAAAAAGTGCATTAGCTTATAATCTCTGACTCCATGTAAAGTTGAATGCATGTGGTATAGGACTGTTTTATTTACATTCAATAAACTATAAGAGAGTTATATGTCATTCTAGTTATATACAGTATATGCAAATGATAATAATGATCTTGCTCAAAGGCATTACACAACACTTCACAGACATGTGAAGCAAATTAAATGAGTAAAACCTATAAGCCCTTCTGGCTCTGTAGAGAAAATCAAGTTATTGACAGGTGCATTCTTTAGCCCGTTACCTTAACACAGCCACCTGTAAAGGGCAGCCAGCTCATGCCTTTCATGAGCAACAGTGGGATTTGTGGCGATAATGTCTTCAGGTGCTAGAGAATTGGGATTAAAAATACTCAATTTTAAACAGCAAAGTTGTCATGGAGATAACCTTTACCTAAGCTCAGATGGCGTATACATGTGGGAAATAGTGACTGGTCTTATTGTCCAGAGAAGCTCCAATTCCACTGAGGTGGTATTCATGATTGCTCCCGCAAATCCTCCATCAAATTATAAACCATGATATCAGAGAGGAGAGCAAGTGACATTTCCACAAGAATAACACAATCAGGATGAATGCAAGGCCAGCCGCACGTCATTTCACCAGCAAACTATGTGTCCCAACATGGCCGACTTCAGGCATCTTCTTTACACCTCAGCCTCACTTTGGCCCAGCCCAATCCCCATAGTGAACCTTCAGGTTTCTCTGCTGCATGACCCCACCTATTCAACCATGACTGTGGTAAAAGAAAAGCCTGACATCGTAAAGCTGATGAGGGCAGGCATGGAGCGCCTGTCTGATGTAAGAGCCCAGCAGAGACCTGCGGTAGAACAGGTCCTGGCCTAACACATGCCTAAACAATGACTAAAACTAAAAATATAGGGAGAACATTTTATAAATCCGTGTCAGCGTTGTGTCAGTAGGTACGGTATAACGTATGAAGTGCTACAGCTATATTAAAAAGAAAGGATTGACTGCCTCGCAGTGGTCACTATGTGAACTACAGAAAACGAATCGCTATAGTGATATAGACTGGTGACCAATATTGATTTTTAGTAGGCCGAAGATTAGATCAGAACCTTAGTCAATAGGACCTCAAATGTACTTTGTGAGAGTGCTAATTTAAGTGATTTACAAATATTGGTTGTTAGTATTCATTCATGTTTGCACTCAGAATGCAAGTGAATATAATATGCTGCCTGTTCATATAGTATATGTCCATAATTTAAAATGTTTATAAAAATTGCGTGAAATAGAAAAATAATCCTGGTATTATTGAATTTTCCTGCAGCGCAGAATATATGAATAATACATGCGTGCAACACATGTACGTCTGATCTCTCCTGCCTGATTATGTGTGTTTGCAAAGCTCATGCAGGCTTCTAGTGGGCCAATTAAAACCATCACACTCTAGCTTGCCTTATTTACTGTATGCAGTAAGGTATAAATGAAGTATGGATACAGTGTCTGTGAAATAACAGCATCAGCACGTTGTGTATCACAGGCTGTCTGATTAGCCTACATTCATGAAGGACCTTGCATTTAAAACGTGAAGACACAGCAGCTCAATAAGTTGTATGTGTGAACCTGTTTTAAAACATCATATTTTTGGGCAGGGTGTTTCTCTATGTACATGCATAATACCTTGGTGTGATGGACTATCCATTGTTTGAGGAACTGCCTTCAGAAAGATCTGCGCTGCCATAGTGTTTGAATGTGTTTGGACTACGTGAATGCACATAAGCCTATACCGCTTTCACAGACTGGGTACAAGTTCACTTCTGAACATCTACTGCCAAATACAGTATTGGGTCTTCTTGTCATTTTCATTCTTTGTCACACACATCTACACACACCCACATGCACACATATAGGTCTGTTACATAAAATACTTTCAAATAATCACGCCCACTTGCTTCTATTTCTTTTATAAAACATACATAATAAAAAACACCATGTGAATATATGAACATAAAATGAAATATGAATGAAATATGTATACAAATATTAATATTTCATCGGTACATCCAGTTCTTACTGTAGGTTCTTACAATATACTGTACAGAAGGGAGGGAATACTTACTATTTAATTTGATCAAATAACCATATATTGTAGCCTTTCCTGTCACTTTTGAATAAATGTCCACGCAGACATGTAGAAAAAATACTACATTATTAATTCAATTACCCTTGAACCTCTCATAAAGTGGAGTACAGTTATACCATGTCTTGTCAATGCAGGGCCTAAACAGTATAAAATGCAACAGCAAGCCACTTTATTCCACTGATCATCACTGGTCATCAAATCACAAAAATGTCTCTGTCCCTTCCTTCTTATTAATCCTCTAGTAGAGAATACAAGAGCTGCATTTAAAATCCAGTAATGCCTTACATAGCTTCAGCTATAGTGGATTAGCCTAGTCACTGTAGAGCATCTGGTGACAGCATGTAAAATGGCTTAATGTGGATTTGAAATGCACGAGTGCCACTCACCACATGAGAGAAATACTCCATACTGTGTACATAAGTATAATCGTGAGTGAGTGACTGGCAGGTGAAAGGCTAATGGTTGATCAGTGCACCTGTCTCTGTATTTGTCAGTTACCTTGTTAAGACACAATATCGCCTGCAATCGATGTGTTGTCCCTCCTTCTAAAAAGTATTTTTCTATCGATTACATACTGCGACTCATAAAAGGGAAAGACATGGAGTGTGTCAAGAACACATATAGTTCAGAATAGATGCTCATCAGCTGTTTGAAGTAGGTTGGCAAACAGGTATATTAGGTAGACTGGAAACATGGAAGATGTACATCTGGCCATCTTAAACTTGTCATCCTGCCCAATGTTTTAGTTGCACTGACCTTACAGTGTAATGTCAATATTCAATGGTGTAATTCAATTCATATTGCCACTAGCCAGGTAAAAGAATCTGATGCACACATAGACCATTCTTTAGGAATCCCTTGGCATGGCATGATTGAGACAAAGGCAGATTACTCTTTGAACAAATTACGTACGCTTAGATTGATAGAGTTTTACTGAGTGCCATTCTTAGCAGCAATGAAAATAGATGCATCTATTTAAAAGAACTGGTGGAATAATAGAGACAAGAGTATCAGATCCATGAGTATTGGCACCTGCAGGGCCGAGCCTGTCACGTTGCAGTCATTGCTGTAGCAGCAGTGAAGCCTGACCCCTGGTGCTCTGTTGTCCTGGCTGCTGGCCTGGCTGCAGAAGGATTTGTAGGAGCAGGACTTCATCACCCCACCTGACAACAAGAGCAAAGTATGACCCCCTCTTGTAAGATATGCTGCTCTCACAATAACACCTTTAAAATATGAATATTCCACCAAAGACAAATTCTAACTAATAAAACCTTTTTTCTTTTAATAATCTTGGAAGCCTCTCAGAACTCCCCAAATATTAAAATAGCTGTCATGTAGGAAGAATTGTCTTGGTGGCACAAAAACATGCTATCCTAATTAAGGATATTGACTGAGCACACGTAGCAAATCTGCTCATTCTCTAAAAATCCACAGACCTCCTGCTGACTGCGAAGTGTTTCCGGACTAAAACAGCCTGTTCTCATATTGCAGACACACACAGATTGCTTGTAAATGCACACTTACAGCACACACACACAGCAGTATAATTGTATGTCAGTGTGGGACTCACTGGCATGACCCATCACCACTGCACAAGCGTCTGAGTAGCTAGGGCAGGACTTGGAGCCTTGTCTGTTGCAGCCCTCATTACTGGAGCCCATGCAGGTGTAACATCGCAGAGACTCGCCTGCTGAAGCGGGGGGAATGCAATGCAGCACACACAGACAGTAGCAGTATGATGGCGTGCTCAGTAAATACTGATTGATTATAACACTGTCACGTCAAACAGTTCATTTTAGGGCTACTATAAAATGTCTGTCAAAAGATTACTACACACAGTATCATTACTAGTAGCCTTTGTTTTTCATGCCAATACATTAACATTTGGAAGAATATGTACACAAATAATTGTGTACAACATTATGTATTATATGCTGTCCACTTGTAAGTAAGCTACCCTATTGTTCTTTCCTCCCGATGCTTTATAAATGAATATGGGAAGCTCTGCCATGATATTTGTACAGATGCATACAGTATATTTACTTTCAATTTTATTTTGAATGAAAGGCAGAAAACATGTTTCAACCAATCTCACCCTGAACCATGGTGGGTTGTGGTTGTGGCACCAGAGCACTGTTCACTCACCTTTCCCATATATGCTCACAGACGATCCAATTAATGAAACCAGACGCCTCTCAATAGCAGGCTTAGCTTTAACCTTAAGATGTGGTTTAAGCCATCCACCGCAGCACAACTTCCTAAAGCCCCCAAATGTCTTTCTAAAGCTCTTAAATGTCTCTTCTCCCCAGAGAAGCATTGCTTTCTTGAGACTTGGCGCTGACCTTTGAAATATTGCTTCAGCACTTCCTCCTGGTTCTCCTTGGAAACAGACTTTCATGTTCTTAGCTACGCGGATCAAACAGATCCCGACTGACAGGAACTAGTTACCGCATATCCTGTGTTGACCAACAAACCTAACCCCCTTTACTGTCGCTCTAAAAATGTCTTTGATCTGAAATTGCAGTGGACCAAAAAAGGCTCTGTCCAGACAAGGTCATAGACAAGTTAACTATTTCTCAGATCAAACCAAATGAACCAACCTTGTAGGACAGCTTATGAAAGCCAATGAAACCACTGGCTTTGGAAGTCCAGTAGCTTGTGTTTCAAAGTGTCCTATGGCTGGACCACAGCACCCCATCGTATAGTAGGCTAAAGTCTTCCCAAGCAAAACAGCAATAAACATAACATGATAAAAGCTTTTGCGCCTCTCTGATTCTGATTTGTCTGATTTCTGTCCTTGATGCTGCTCCTTTGTGTTGACATTATGAGAATGACCCCTGCTGTCTCTTGCTGAACCTAATATTTCCAAGAAGCACAGCAGCTGGTAGAATTAGCCTTCAGGCCTATTAACAGATTAGCATGCTGGCTACAGAAGCAAATCACTATAGTAACAAAAGCACATACAATAATGGAGTATACAATAGCCTACTGTAGAGAGATGGAAAATGGCAAATGCCTGACCAGTGTGATTAAATGCAAAGACAAACAAGATATGGGTCAAATAATTAACTTGAGTCAGGACACACCTTTGGTGGAGCCTTTTAGCAATAGTGTCCTATCAAAAGGCATGATAAAAACAAAACACTGATCATACTGCATTCGCTAACAGCATACATAACATTGCACATTCAAAGCAAAGTATACATTATTATAAATACAGGTACAGGTATATGCACACACATGAAGGACAGTGATCAACTCAGAGGGAGCAACAGATAGAGGAAAAGGAGATGACATAGAAATACAGAGATATAGAAATAGAGCTATAGAAATAAAGCATCCTTACTGTAGGTATTTAGAGCTACCAAGAACAGAAGCCATGGGCAGAGCTGGACAGCTCTCATGTCACTGGTAATAGTTCCCAGCTATTCTAACTGCACAATGAAAAGCAGGTTGCTAGCTGCTAAAGCAGAATCAGATCTTACTCTGAGCCATCAGCTCATATAAGAATGTTATAAGAATATAACAATGACATTAGCAGCTCTTCCAGTAGGGCCCACGAGTCACGCATGGAGATCCAGTAGGGGCTTACTGAGTCAGCCTAAGTAGAACCACACACACCTCAGGGACCTCAGCCATCTGGCCACGCCCACACCTCTCCAACCTGAGCCCTGTACCACTGTACCACCCATAAACATGCTGCACGTCCTCTCATGGAGAGACCTTCCACAGGTGTGTTCACCTCAGTTCATATGTGAAGAGGGTCTGATCTAGCATCACAGCTTGTTATCTGCCTGCCATATTCAGACTATGATGTGTTTCTTTTGATTCATTGTGTGTATTAAATAAAACCTAAAAACCCAAACCTTAAAAATGTCAATCAGGTTACAAATGTGCAGTTTTGTTTACATTTTTTTCAACTTGTCTCAACATGCTTAAATCGATTGTTGAAAAAGCATTGATTTATTAATTAATATTTTATTTTAAGTTATATCTTATTTATTCCCAGACACTGTGCTTACATTAACATAATGACTGACCTGGAGTAGCAAATTAAATCTGTAAACCTAATCTCACTAGAATGAGATTTATCAAAGGCTGACCTTATTGAAAGCACCAAAACACAGGCCCCAACATCGCTAAGACTACGTTTTATTACCGGTGTATGACAGCATCCTGCAATAATCAAACATAACAATTCAGTGAAAGTATCAGCGGATGCTGGTTTGTTGTATTGCCATATTTTATTGCACATCGTAAGCAGATGCTGTACAATAGCTGTGCTGAGAAATCCGGGCTACCTCCCAGTGTGACACAGCAACCATAGCAAGACTAACACATGTCAATCAAAATTAAACCACCCAAGGCCACAATAAGTTTCCTTTATATCAAAATAAATTCAAAAAAATAAAATCCCACGTTTTCATCAATTAAGCTATGACGTAAAATAGGCACCAAATATCTACAAGGTTACATTGGGAAAGCGTCCATTTACAGACAGAATAACTGTATAAAAAATGCAGGCGAGTCTCTTATCATAACTATTTACATGAATAAATGTATCTTTCTTGTGTCACATGCAGTAATATTGGGGGTCGGGGTGTAATGTGTTCTTCCACATGGTGTAACTTAACATTTATTTAATTAACCTAGTTCATACACAGTACACAAGCTATCTCTTTTTATTCTTTTCAAAAGCTATCTTTCTCTCATATTATTAAGAGACAACAACAGGAGTAGTTAAACAGTCTTCTCCACCAGTGGCTGTCATGGCAACGTCAGTCCACACACACACGTGCGCGCTCTCACACACACACACACACACACACGCACGCACGCACACACCACTCATTAGTGATATGACACTGTATAGTTACATATTGTTCATTATGGAGACCCTAAGACAGAACCATCCAATACGATAAACACAGACATCAAAATGTACAGGGTGATAAAGGTGTCAAATCCAGTAGTCACAAATTCAGTAGGAAAGACTAGTCTGAGAACAATTTGGCAAAAAGTCATGAGAGACCTCCTCCCTTTTCCTCGTATCAAGTTCAAAGTACCAAGATCTTGTTTCCTCGATGCCGCTGCTAACTTTTTCCCATCTTGGCGATCAGCTCATCACAGATCTTTGTCAACTCCTCAATTTCTTTGTTCTGTTAAAAACATAATGGGAACCACTGAAATTAGCCATAGACCAATTTCATGCCTTCCGTTGCATTCCACAACATTTCCTTTCCAAATATTACATTTAAAAAAGGTTGTAACGCATATATGTCAAGATGACTGACTCTCCTCCCTGGGGAGCAGGATAACTTTTTTTGATAATTGGTGTGATAATGGGCTGATATGACCTGCCTGTGCTTTACAGTTCCTCTGAAGCCCGTGAAAGCATACACAGGTATTTTCAGTCAGTCTGATTGATTAGGACTGTCTGGGTGTGCACAGTGGACACGTGAGACATTTCCCAGACTCCTGACACCTATTTCAGTTGGTCTCACTGAGGCTCACTGACCTTCTGCTCCAAGGTGCGTTCCAGAGAGTCAACCTTCATCTGCTCCTTCCGCAGACTGGCCTGGTACGCTGCCTGCTCCTGCTTGGCTTTGACCCGCACATGAGCGATGTCCGCATTGGCCCTGAGAACAGATGTGTCTTTAACGCACGGAACAAGAACAGGCGGGGAAGAAACCGTCAACGTAAAGATGTTCCATTATCCATTCAGCCACGTCGCCATTAGAAATGGTCAACAGACAACATAAACATGGCTGAATACATAATAACAACAATGAGATAAGACAAAGAGAATTGACTCACTTGTCGAGCTTTTCTTCCGCATGAATCTTCAGGGCCTGATATCGCTGCTCCTCCTTACGGACCCTGGAAAGATATTCCTGCGCACACTTCTTCAAGACCTCTTCATTCTTAACAACATAGCAAATTGTACACTGTCAATTTTTTTATTATAACTAACATGTGTTGTTCCTATTAGCAGAAACAGATAATAAAACCCATAAAGCTTGGTCTATTCCTTTGATGAGATATTACAGTAAATGTGAGATTTGTGTGTAACTGTGTATGTTTGTATGTCTGTAATTGTGGCTGTATGTGCATGTGTGTGTGTGTATGTGTGCGTGCATGTGCGGGCGTGCGTGCTTGTAGACCTTGCGGAATCCCTCCAGCACATCTTTCATTTTCTCGTAGCGCCGGAAGAGGTCTGCCAGAGACTTCTCCACAGAGTTTAGGTCAGCCAGCGCTTGGTCCTTCTCTATAATCAGCTGCTGGATGGTGTGATGGGAGAGAGACTTCTCTTTCTGCTCATCCTCTAGTGGGTGACACACACAAACACAGAGCACTTACAGTGGGCTTATATTCTCACATGGGCGATATACAAGCACTCACATACAGTACAGTATCTCTCCATGCACTTAGTATGTGAGATTACTATGTTAGTATGTTGTTAGTTTGTTGCCGGAACACACATTAGAAACCGTATGAGATTCCTCATACCTAGTGGAAGCATGCAGAAATGAGTCCAACAATGGAAAGACAACAACACCACCACTATAAATAGTTCAAACAAAAGCCACATATTGGTCGTACGCAGCTTTACGATAACACCACATTCACATGATCGCGTGAAGGAATGTGAGTACAATCTGTCCTGGCTGCGCGGGGTGAATAATCCCTACGCTAATTATCGTGTTGTGGTGAAATACTCCTCTAATGTGGCTCACCTCAGTGGGATAACAGGCACATAACAGACACTGCTACAGTGCTACGGGGTATTTTCCTCCATAGCTGTACAGTTCAAAGTAAAGCTAAAAAGGTGTTGACAGAACACGATGGGACAAATGTGGCAAGACGGAAGCGAGCGCATGGGCCCGCCACTCTGTGACGGACGGGTGTGTGAACCAACACGGACCACTGAAGGAAGACAGCGGTACTCACCTGGCATGCCTGAGAGGGGGGGAAGGGGGGGGGTCAAATAGCAAGGGGGCAAAGATGGGAACAGAACAGAACAGAAGGGAGCGTGTTAAGTCAAAGCCGGGTGGGGGCGGCCAGGGACACGCTGCTGCCGTGGTGACCGCGTTGTAATAGCGATATGGGATGGAGGGTTTCTCCAGAAGGAGGCCAGGCGGATACAAATGCACAGAGTGAAGATAATAATAAGCAATAGACAGGTGAAAGAGAGCAGAGAACCCGGCACAGTGCACAGAGGCGGGTCATATTTCTTCACACATAGAAAGCAAGAAGCGCGTCAAAGCTAGCTTGCGTCAGGGTTCTGGTTATTGCTTCAAATCAGTGTTAATGCATTCATGTAAAATGGTATGCGTTTAAATTCAGGCAAATAAGCCGTGCCAAAGGGTAGGGAGCAACCAACTGGCATACAAGGCAATTTATGTGCAGTGATATTAAAGGCAGATTATGTATCATATTTATCCACTGTATTGTACAAATGGATATGACCTTAAACTCACCTATCATCTGTGCAATTGTCTTCTCATACTCTGCAACAATTCTCCTATGGGTGAGAAAAATGAGGACATGACTGTAATACTCATACAAGCTTACGGACATTCATCATGTCTCAAAGAGTTCTTTCATCTAAATCTGGACCTTAGGGACGGTTGGGTCGACTTGGTTTTAGACACACACACACACACGCGCAAGAGCTAGCACACACCAATTTACAGCAAAAGGAGACGTTGTTTGATTGAAAGCAGGCTGCCCATGGAGTAAGAGGATTGATTAGTCATGCCTCCCCCTCATCTTCTTAACCCCTTCTTATCCTGGGGCCAATCAGCCTAATGAAGTAAGCTCTGTCTCATCCACAGTGCTGGCAAAGCCGTGGCCAGCAGGAGCCCTCGCCTGCTGCCAGAGACAGATTGGGTGGAGGTTTCTGGGCAACACGTCCCCTTATTAGGCCTTGTGTTTGACGTTAATGAAGATTCTTAATAGTCATGCACCGCAAAGCTAAATAACGACCTGTTACCCGGCAATTAGTTGTATCTACACGATGAGGTAAAGCCCCAATGCACACATTATAATTAGCATCAAGTCAACCTCTGACACCGCTAAAAGACACAACGTAACCCATGTTCTTCCACACACCGCACATTTACGGCCACTAACCCGCCTCATAATCATTGACCTTTTTAATTGGCTCTCTGCTTTGCTATTGCCTTAAGCTTTGCTAGGCAGCTATAGAGCTGAGCCCAGGTTAAATGACGCTGGCGGTCCAACACAAGACGCACAGCACCGTTAACCAGAGGTGTTAACCCCTGTTACGTGGGAGGGACCATAAGGAAGCCACACCCCCCCTACATATTTACCTCATCTCCGCCACTTCCTGCCGGCTCTCCTCGTACTTCCTCTGCCACTCCAGCACCTCCTTCTCTTTGGTCACAATCTGAGAGAGAGAGGAGCAAAGCATTATCAGTAGGTTGGGTGTGCCACAGCGTGCGGAGGTAGGCTTCTCCTTCAACTGGAAAGGGCAGTGTGGTGGTAAGGCACCTCCTCGCGCGCGATCCCCAGGGAGTGGTCCAGGTCTCGGGGCAGGTAAGGGCTCTCCGCCTCGCTGTAGCTGGCGGATGAACGGGCATAGAGGGAGCTCTTGGACACGGCGCTCTCCCCCGTGGATACAGCCTCGCGCTGCTGCTTCCGTCAGCCCATAGAGAGGAGATGGAGGAACGGAAACATGGTGGGCCGGTTAGATATCTGGCCACGCTGCAGGTGGCATGAACACGCGGCTATAGGGGCCACACACACACACACACACACACTCTCACCGAGGCTCCTGAACCAAACCACAAAGCAGCAGCATTGAGGTGTGTCAGAGTATGCCACACAGCTAATACACCACACAGCAAAACCAATATGCAAATGAGGCAGGCTTGTGATGTCCCTGAGAACTTGGGCAGCTGGAACATGATTGGACGGAACAGTCTTCAATGCCACTTAAGCAGCTGAGTGATTGGCTGGTGCTGCCTGCAGCTGAGTGTGTTCCCCCGCTTATCTCAGCTAGCTTGGATGTGATTGGGTCCATTATAGCATAGATTGCATCACATAACCGGAGGGGCCGAGGGGTGAATAGGCAGCATAGGAAACAGGTGTTAGTCGCTTGTTAAATAAATTACACCAAAACACCAAACACTGGTTTTAAAAATGATGTTTGCTTGTGGAAAGTGTAATTTTTACATTTATTGTATCTTACATTCAAGAAAGCCAGGAATATATGTTGACCCACAAATGTCACAGGGCTTTATTATATTTAGTATTTTTTTTAAATATATGATGGTATATGACATATGATGACAGGAGGGACTGATACTCAAAACTAGCCATAACCAGATTACGGTATTACACACGACCATAACATACAAAGAAGAAAATCATCTAAAACTTTTTTTAAACATTAAATCAAAAACACAAAGCCAGCCCCAGTAACATTTTGGGTTCCCTAAAAGCACCTATGGGAATTTTAATCATGCCTGAGCGAGGATTAAGCAAGGATTTGATGGAATGGGCAGCAAGGATGCTCATGGGGTTCAAGGAGACTTACTGTATACACAGAGAGCACAAATTTGTAGAAAACAGTGTTTGTCCTCCCTTGAGGGATAAAGCTAATATTCTATTATGTACAAAACGGTGGGTGGGACTATATGACCGGGGACATTGTCCCCCGATTGGGGTTACCCTCCCAATCTGGCAAGATTTAACAAAATACACTCATGTGCACATAACCTTATAATACACTATAATATATATATATATAATATATGTCATAATACAACAACAATCCCTCTGAAATCTGCCTAACAATCATTACCATCGATCTCCAGCATATTACATAAGCACAATAACACCAACTCAGACAAGATGGATGCTTGCATGCTAAACACTGTGTGTGTGTAAATTAGAACTACTAATGTATATTTAGGTATTTGAAGAGTAACTTTAGCCTACTGCATTTCCAACAAGGCAAGCAAAATGTCAAGCTATATCAGTTATAGCTACTTTATAGAAAAGGCATTAAAGTTAAATACTGTACTGTTTGGAGAACTCATGTCAACATCTTCCCTAAGAGATTTCTGTTTAGCTGAAGTAAGAAAATGACACATGGATACAGATTCTGACAAAAAAACAAAAACAGAAAATATCCCTCAGTGGAAACACTAGGTGGATCTATGGAAGACAAATACGTGTGTTAAGCCACCACAACACCAACTATACGTGTGCCCCCTTTACGTATGTAGACACATGTACACATGAGGAACAAAAAAGAATGCTTTTTGAAAATGTCTAACTCAACAGGTTCAGGGGCTTCAGAGCGTTTTGGGGTGTAGCTCTAGTTGGATTAGAGCAGGAGGAATACAATGTCACCCTTCTTACTTTGACTATGGGTGAACCGTTGACATTCCAGCACCGTGAGCTGGGTTTCTTGAGGCGAGACTGTGGAGCGAGTAAACAACAGCATGACAAATGGCAGAGACGTTTTCGTGTGGTGGGGAAGCGAGAGAGATTCTCACAATGACCATACAGATCAACAAATGGACAGGACCTATGCTTAAACAACATTAAGTAGGGCAATTATCATTTTCAGTGTCCCGACGCTGAATCCCTGGCCATACTGTAATACATAGACACTAATGTTTATTATGTTTAATAGTGCTGTTAGTCCGGGACAGGCACCAGTTCACCATACGGGAATGTGACTGGGGCTTGGAGTGGGTACAGCACAGCATCAACAACTACATTACGGTTGAGTGGCTGCGTCGCGCACCCTCAGTTACATTCATGCTACTGTGACATGCATGTTGCCAACATGCGTGAACGAAACAAAGGGACTGCAGACGACACAGCACTCTGCTGAGGAGGAGGAGGAGGAGGAGAGTGAGGTCCAGGAAACAGCTAGTAAGGGGAAGGGGGTGGTGGGTAGGGAAGCCATGTTAGATATGTGGTGGTACAGCCACCGTGTCGAAGGCCATGGGGTTCACACACTCAAGCTCACAGCAGTGTGTTGAGGGGAGGGGCAGGCAGGCTGGGGCACACTCATGCTCCCGGTACACACACACACACACACACACACACACACACACACACACACACACACACACTCTCTCATATGAACACACAACACACACACAGACATTCACGCACGCAGGCAGGCACACACGCTCTCACACACACACACACACACACACACACGCTGGCATCGATTCATTGTTCACCCAGGTGCACGACTTCATGTGACATCTCTCTGAATGCCACTGGCATGTGCACGCACACACGCACACATGCACACACACACACACACACACACACACAGAGCAGGTGCAGGCTTATTCAGCGCAGTACCTGGGGGGTTACAGTGGAGAGGGAGGGGCACTGAGAGATGTTTTTGGCTACCTGCAGAGCCTCTATCCTCAGGGAAGCGAGCACCAGCTCCTCCTGGGCCACGCACAGTGTGTGTGTGTGGGGGGGGGAGATGTTGAAGGAACGGGGGAGGGGGGGGGGAGGAAGTGGCGGCCCGAGGACGAGAGAGCAAAGGGGGGAGACATACACAGACCAAAGTTGAGCACGCACCATCGCTACAGTGCACAGGGGACTCTCTGTCAAACAAGGTTGGAAGTGGAATACACAGAATCAAACAGACACAATATCAGGGGTGATACTCTATATTACCAGCAGAGGGCAAGAACTGTTTGACTAGGGCGGCTGGGGAGGGTGGGGTTACAAGGTCTGGTCTGGTCAACACACCTGGAGTTTTTGGGCGAAGACGGTGGGGTTGGTCTCAGCCAGGTCGGGCTCCAGGTACTGTAGCGGGTCATCGCATTCAGACGACCTGTCTAACAGGGACATGGCCAGGGCCGGACCTGGGGCATCCACGGGGCTCTCGCTAGTGGACTAACAGGGTCACGAGGGAGGAGGAGGCGGGGAGGAGGGCAGGGGGTCAGCATTGCAAAGCAGGGGGTGTCAGTGGAAGCGCTGGGTGTTTGATCTGCCCTGTTGAGAACTGTGTGCGTGCCGAGTTAGCCGGGTGCTGCGAGCGACAACGAGCCTTTTCAGTCTGACTGAGTTTAACAAACAGATATCATATGACGTGTATGGCACTCTGTCGCCCCCTAGTGCTCAAACAGTGACATGGCATGAGGAAAATCAAAACATTTGTTTTAAATGAAGGAGAAGACAAAACACACACGATGATAATACCAACAGATGTTTTTTTTAACAGCATGTGAGAATGCCACAGACACAATGGACTACATTAACTCTTTGAGGTAGACTACTGGTTTGAACATAACTGTATTCTATCTCTTCAAGATTATTTAAAACGGCCATACCTGCTCTTCTTGCTCTGTGCTCTGTGTTCGGCTCAGAGTGTGGCTTTCCCTCTTCCTGCACATGTCTTCAGCCGAGCCCTCTGGGCCCGGTCGACAGCTGAGCACCGGTGTCTTCATGCCAGCCGTTATCCGCGCCTCCATCTCCTCAAAACTCCTACGTAGAGAGACGGAGGTGGAGATGAAAGGCCGCAATGGGCACAATTGCATTGTGTGTGTGTGTGTGTGTAGAATGAATGGCAGTAGGTGTGTTACCCTGTGCAGGGAGAGCTGGGTTCAGAGTCATGTGTGCAGCTGCTCTTGGACAGGCCATCAGACACAGAGTCGAGCTTCAGGTACAGAGAGGGCTTCTTCACAGAAAGGGGCTACAGGTAAGACAGGCAAGGTAAGGATTACAGTACACAGCAAGACATTTATTCACTATTCTAACATTTGCGTGTGTGCCTGCTGCTGCAGCAGCAACAAAAACATACTCACAGGGGAAGATGAGCCAATCTTCTCCATGTACTCCATTTCATAATCCAAAACTGCAAGTGAGAAAAAAAAAAGCATGAAAACTATTCGTTTTTCTCTGTGACGGGTTTACAGATTAAAGCTAATTGGTTCAGGATATTTTGCTTCTGTGTCTCTACCACACCTATGTGTTTTGTGTTCCCACATTGCTGGTTCTCATTGAAAATTAACTGAGCCTGCCGACGGGAAGTGATTTTCAAATGGTGACCTACTGTACATGGGCCAGTAGGACACAGCCTCTGGCACGAGAGGTCATACAGGGGCCAGCATGACCAGGAAGATAATTTCACCAGCAGACCAAGAATCGATAGCGTCGCTTGACAAATACGCAATACAGCAGTTGACTTAACGCACACAAAATGTTACAGCTCTTCAAAGCAAATCCAGAATGACCGCTTCGGTTGGTGCAGACGCACAAATATAACCCTTACCTTGCGTCGGGTGAGCAAGACTGCTCTCGTTGACGAAGGACGTGAGGTCGCACGGCTGGGGGAAGTCTTGGGCGTCGGCGTTCAGGTCGGCCTCCATGTCCTGCAGGGACGACCACTTGTGGTTGGTGGAGGAGGCCAGCTTCTCCTCGTCTGTGGCGTGGTCGTCCTGCGACAGGAGGGGCGGGGCTTCGTCTGCAGGCGACGGCTCCTGCACGGGCACATTATATTACATTACATGGACAGCAGTGAGAGAGAGAGAGAGAGAGAGAGAGAGAGAGAGAGAGAGAGAGAGAGAGAGAGAGACTGATGGAGGGAGATGCACAGAGAAGTTACCTGCGACTCGTCAGACATGGGGGATTTCTTCGGAGACCTCTTCACTCTGAAAGTGTTACTACAAATAAAAGAACACTAGATTATCAACACCAAACAGCATCCTGAATTGGTTGTTTAATGTATGTAAATACATATTACATGGGAATGTGGGAACGTTTACTTGTGAGCAGCTTATCCTTAGCAGTTAACAGTTTAGTAAATACATTCGTCCCTTGCCTTGTGTGTCTGTTAAGATGATTGAGGTTGACTCAGTCTAGTAACTGAATGGTTTAGTTAGTGACATGAATGTCAGTTACTGTACAGTTTAGGGTTAGCCTCGTGAGACCATCTGATCTGGCAAACTCCGATTACAATTTGCCGCAGGAATCGGTCTGGAAGGCGGTGAAAATACATTTCAATCAAACAACACACTGTTTAACCTCGACCAATACAAATGTTGAAAATCTGTGCCAAATGAAAACAAAATGTACGACACACTGTATGCTAACGATCTTTGGATTAACATCAGCTAGCCGCTGATTGGCTTGTTTGTTTTCCAAACACTTTTGCATTGACAGGTTCCAGACTGATACATGCTGCAAAATACAATTTAAACTTGCGAGATCAGGATGTTTTTGCATTGCGAGTTATGGATCTGCTGCTCTTTTTGCAAATAACAAGAATTTTGAGCAGCATGTATTGAGCATAGGTACAGTAACAGTGTTAAATGTTAGTGAGGAGAGAACATGATGGTGTTATCCCTCGCCAGACTCGTCTTGGCTACTATCAGAGGATGTCAAAATCAAGCACCAACCACAAGAGGGCCTGAAAAACCTTGCAAAGCTGATACTTTCTAATTGCTGGTTTGCTTGTTTTCAATTTGTGGTATTACAATCACTTTAACGCACCGTTGTGAGGACATGAGAGCTGAGCTGGAAGGCTCAGCTGGAATCTACCTGGTCATTTTCGTTCCTACCCTCACCTATGGTCATGAAGGTTAGACCATGGGTACAAGCGGCCAAAACTGGTTTTCTTAGGAGGGTGACGGGCGTATCCTTTAGAGATAGGGTGAGAAGCTATCCATGAGGAACTCTGAGTAGAGCCCGCTGCTCCTTTGCGTTGAAAGGAGCCAATTGGGGTGGTATGGGCATGGATGGATGTTATTAGCCAACACTGACAAGTGACAGTGAAATAATAGTGTTGTCGATGAGTGTACATTTATACACATAAATCAAACTAACCTATTATTACACTGACTAGCTCCAGCTTTTGTTTACTGTACACAACTTTGAAAATGGTCCGTGACACCACTCTGATTACTGAAAAAATAGTGACAGCAAACGTCAAACTAAATAAATAAATAACTTGCTGTGTCTCTATTGAAGCTAACAAAGTCTGATAGGAAATGGTTTGTACTGGTCACATGGCAATGTGATCTGTTAACAGAAGTGAGAGGGGCCAATGAGAGGCAACAAGCTTGTTTCAAGGGAGTCAATCTGAATAGACCTCTTAAGTCATTTACAGTCTTCCAGATCTAAATCAGAAGCAATAAACAACACAAAACTATAAATGAGACTTCTCAAAATATTAAAGTGTTTGCTACACTTGTGTATGATACATTATCCCCCATGAACATGTATTATCCCCATGGAGATCTGGAAGTCTGTATTTCACCTCCATCAGACTTAAGAGGCCCATTATGTTTCAGGAAGGCACGTGACTGTTGCCCCTGTACTTACAACAGACAACATAGAGAGGACACACCCTTGGATTTCCTGTGACACACGGGAACACACAGACAGGTGACAGAGAGACAGACAGAAGACAGACACGTGTACCGTTGTGTACCACGTGCAAACAACACTGAACCAGCAACACTCACCAAACACTGATGAACACCCTTGCACACAAAACATGAGCACAACCTAGAGTACGGGATAAGTAACTATTTCATAAATGCCTCGTGAGAACTGGTGGCCATTTTGGTGAACTTACGATTTGATGGGGGTTTTCTTTTTCTTGGCCGGCTTGTTGCGATTGTGATCCTCCAGGTCGCCGATGTTATCATTGTCGTGGTCGGTGTCGAACGTGGCCGATGCCTTAGGAAGGGAGCTGGACATGGAGTTGGAGGACTTGAATGGATCGGAGGACTCATCGAAGCTATTAGGGTCAAGGCCATAAGAAGGCCTGGTCAGCTTAGGAGAGTTGGGGATGCCCATTTTAGAGGAGAAGGGGTTGAAGTTTGGATCGTCCCAATTGTCAGGGTCCACGTTGTAGGCTGCTTTGGGTATGGGGATGTCATCCTCGCTGCCGTTAACGGCCGCAACAGGGGCGTTGTCCAGCCGCTCGGACTGTGGCGCTGGGGCCTTCTTGAGCCCCAGCTTGGGTTTCCTAAGGGGCATCTTGGCACCGGGCTTCTTGCCCAGCTTCTTGGGAGGCGGGGCAGCCTGATGCGAAGCCTCACTGGTCTCCTCAGAGTAGTCAAACTCCAGCCTGACTGCCTGGCGCCTGGACACTATGGGCTGCTCCTCAGGGTTGGTGCTGGGCTCCCTGGGAGGGCCAGGGGACTCCCGGGGGGCCGGCTGCTCAATGTGAGCCTGGGGGCTCACCGAGGGGCTTGGAATGGAGGCGCCCAACGGAGCTTTCCGACCCAACTCTGGAGAATTGGCTATTTTACTCCCGCCGGTCTTGAACGGGTCTATGTTCTCAAAGTTGTCCGGGTCCCATTTGTAGGCAGCGCTGGGGGGTATGGGGGAGCCCTCTTTGTCCGCTGGGCTGCCGGCTAATGGGACAGGGGTCTCCTCTTGACACGGGGGTGAGGGAGGGGAGGGGAGACTCTCCTCTAGGCTGGTGTGATTAATCTCCTCGGGAAGAGGAGGCGGGGTTACGACACGTGACTTCCTGGTCCTGCGTAGGGTTCCTCCAGGGCTGGGGGTGGCAGCAGATCCCTCTGGCTCCTCCTGGGGCTGTAGAGGGCTTCCGGTGCGAGACTTGGGCCTCTTACTCTGCTCCGGGGTGCTACTGGAGGACGCTGGCTTCTGGCTCTCTGGGTTGGAGTTCTGCCTGAGAAGAGGCTTCTTCTTCAGGGACCCGGGACGGACCTTCTTGGGCCTGCGGAGTGTGCCTGGGGCGCTCTCGGTGCCCACGCTGAAGGAGTGCGTGTGGGGACGGAAGTTCCCCACCGCAGGGTCCTCTATGGAGGCGTCTAACTCTCCTCCCTGGAGGCTGAGAGAGCGGGTCAGGGAGCGGCTTGGTGACTCTGCAGCGACTACCTCAATGTTGTACGTGCCGCTGGCCGCTATGGGCTTGTCCTCGTCAAACACAAGAGAGAGAGAACGGCTGGGCGGGCGAGGCGACGTCACATCAGGTTCATCCTCGCCGGTGTTTGCTTCTAAGATAAAAGCTACAGAGACATGAGACAACGTTTGTTTATTCCAGGTACCTTCAACACTGAAAATGTCAATAAAATAATATAAACACATTAGGGCTGTGCAATAAAGCGATATATATCGTATGACGATAGAAAAACATCTACCGTCTTAAATTATGCTTTATCATTTATATCGTTGTTGGGAAATCACTCTTTACTCCAATCATTTTTTTATTTCTTCAGTCATTTGGAGTTCGTATTATGCGCGGATTACTCTTGTTTGCTTTTTAATGGCGAGGTTTTTATTGCACTTTTAGTAACGTGTGTACTTTTCGTCAGCTCTCTATCTCTCCACCGCTGTCTATCTTTCCCTCCCTTAGTATGTGTGTGGAGTGAGCCATGCCCGCCCCTCAGTGGAGCAGAGAGCACGGCGTAGCAGCTCGTGATCAGGGAAACATTGGTGAGGAAGATTCGTACTGAGTCTTATGATCGATTAAGTTTAACCTGCCTAACCTGCCTACCTAATACAAGTTGTATTTTGCATGGGGCCCGTGCTACTGCTGCAAAGTAAACAAAATGCGCTAGCTAGCTTAGTAAACAATCATAAATTACAGCAGAACGATGTAGAGACTATATTATGTTTATTTAAATTCAGTGTAACAAATTTAGTTAATCTCCTCTGCTCACTGTGGTTCAGAGGCTGCCCCTCTCCACACGTTCTAGATTAATTTACAGAACTTGCTATATGTATCGTTATCGGGATATGACATTTTGGTCATATCGAACACCCCTAAAACACATAATATGACAGTATGCCATTGGTGGTCAGGATACAGTGAGTTACTAAGATGGCATAGGCTCATTTAGGTGGAATTGAAGCAAACAAAGGATACACATTCACATGTAGTCCTCTTTCATGCCACTAGAGGAGACTATAAGTCCATTTTACAGTATCTACAATCTCCTACAAAATCCTCTTAGCTGGGGAAAGCAGTCATTGATGTTCAAATAACTCACAATATGACTCAGACAATATGGTGTTATTCTTGCTATACCTTTGTCAACAGAGGCTAGCGGCTGGTTGTGGGGATCTGTTGGGGAAGCTGTCTTCACTGGTGTAGTGGACTCTGGAGTCTCAAATGCTCCGTCAGAGTCTGAACTCCTATAGGAAAGAAGAAATACAGATGGAACATGTGTCTGAGTCCAATATTACTGTATCTGTTAACACATTTTATAAACAAACATTATATATTTAACAAAAAAGCTTGACCTCTGATATATTGTGATATACCATTGTTATATTATTTGATGTTTAATATTGTATTCCACAATATCGGATTCTAATGATGGAAAAAAAATGCAGATTAGGACGTTTTCTTTTTTTAAAGCCTGTCGTCTGCGCATGCATGCTGTGATTAGTGTTCCTGGTGGAACTGTACATAAATAAGTGCTGAATCTGCAGTGAGGAGGTGGACAACTTCACGCCTGAGACACGGTAATGCTAATGTTCCCCTTTCTCTTTCTCATGCACGCACCACACACACACACACGCACGCACGCACACACACACTCGCACGCACGCACACACACATGCACGCACCACAGCTGTCTTTTAAGAGACACGGTTAACCCACATCCAATGAAGCCAGATCACTCATTGAGAGGATTAGAGCACAAATCCAAAGATCTCAGTTCAGTGATATTTGACCAGTGGCCACTGAGACGTGCGCACACACACACACACACACACACACACACACACATACACACACGCACCCATCCCCACACCACCAGACCAAGAGCTGCGTGTGACCCCCGTCCATCCCCGCCACCCAATCCACCTCACCTCTGTCCGGCGGCAGCCTTGATCATACCGTCGTGGCGCGAGCCCCAAGAGAGGCTTCGGAGGAGCCCCAGAGCGGGGTCTGAGCCGGGGCTGTCCCCGTCCCCCGACCCCCCCAGCAACGTGCCCCAGCCCCAGCGAGCCCACTGCAGTGGAGACAGAGCCTGCCACGCACTCACAGCCATGGCGGCACCTTGGTCTGCAGCAGGTAGACGCCCCTGCCGCTCACACAGCCGCTACGCTAACGGCTTCTAGAAGGACCGGCTCTTCCCTGTGCTTCACACCCTGGGACCGTTTGTCTGCCTGCCTGCCTGCCTGTCTGTCTGCCTGCCTGTCTGTCTGCCTGCCTGTCTGCCTGTCTGTCTGCCTGCCTGTCTGTCTGCCTGCCTGCCTCTTCCAAGTAAGGAAATTGTATAGCTCCCAGTCCAGAGGAGACTAGCTGCAACACACCAGCTCTCTCTCTGCCCTGCTCCTTCTATTCTGCCTTCTCTCTCTCTCTCTCTCTCTCTCTCTCTCTCTCTCTCTCTCTCACACACACCGTCCTTCTGTTTCCCTCTCCCTCCCTCTCCCTCTCTCTGCATCCCCCTCCCCTCAGTCTAACCAACCAGTTAACACTCCAACAGCCAAGTGTTACTGTGTCAGTACACAATACAATGGCCCCCCTGCAAGGCGCTGTGATGAAGTGCCCGTTCTCTTCGTCTTTAATAAGACCTCACTAATACTCCGTGTCCCTCCATATTGTCTGTCGTCAACGACGAACGGTCAAACCCTGGGTGACCATCTTTAATCCGCAGTTAAATAACACCTTCCGAGTTTGACTGGAGTTCACTGATATCCTGCAAAGCTTGTGTTTGGCACAGCCTTTCAGATGATCTGCTTACATAGCAGTAGTAAGAAGGCTTACTTTCACCCCACGAGAGGCTTGGACAGCCACATGAAATTAGATTCATCCAACAAATAACACAAAGGGTGTTAAAAACAGCATTCAGTGCTCTTCCATGTTGGTGCTTGGCTATCATGTGGCAAACCCAACTCTTATTAAAAGCCACATGCACGCACACACGCACGCCCACACACACACACACACACAATGAATACCGTGGAGGGATATGAGATATGGGCGCTCATCAGATTGATCTCTAAAGCATCTCTGGGACTTCTCCTGCGGTCATAGTTAAGGCCATAACCAGAGCCCCTGTGGGGGTCTTTTGTCAGAGGCACATGCAAACATGCAAGGATTAACATACAACTGCCACCGCAAACCATGTCACGGAGCTGTGGGGGGAGGGGTCACCCACCATCAGCCACCAATGACAATCATTGAGAGCTGAGGGAGATTTAAGTGCCCCTTGAAGGGAATGAGGGGTACGTGTGTGTGGGAAGAAGGAGGGGGGGGGGGGGGGGGGCCGGGCCC
>JAODOY010049248.1:0-18922 GCA_025399855.1 Forbesichthys papilliferus | reverse complement strand
AAAACTATAATCTGGTGTTTCTACACTGCCCTGGCTTTGTAATAAGGAACACAAAGTGGTGTAGGCCGCACAACACTATGTGTTATTAATGTGGGTGACACAGATTCTGAGGGAGCACCCTATGGCATCGATCGTATTTCTATATTATAGATAATTTAGTCATCAGATTAATAGATTAATAATCGATAGTAATAATAATATTTTTTTAAATAATAAGCGCTAGATTAATCGCCAAAAGAATAATTGTTTGGTACAGGTACCTTGGAGGACCTTGGTATTCCTGCTATTTTCTGGATGACTGTGTGTGTGTGTGGGGGGGGGGGATATAGGTGAACTGTTTTAACCCTGTTAGGTGTGCACGTGTGCGTGTGCATGTGTGCTCTGTGTTCTTTCTGTGTTGTGCCTTCAGGCTAAACAGCCCGGTCTGTCCCTATGGCATAAGGAGGGCCTTGTTAAACCAGACACCCTTAAAACGACAGTAGTACACAGATATCATCATTCATATGAATGGCATGTCGCCATTCATATGAAGTGTTATCTACAGTGTTATCTAAACGCTTCTAAACCGTTTCACGTTTCCCCATGTGGCGCAACGGCCCCAAAACCCTCTCTCCAACGAGCATCATGTGACCTTTGGGGAACCAATGGCGATTCATCAGTGTATCTCTTGTGAAAAGGCTGAAGGTCACAGGTAAATGTAGTCAGGTGACATTAGTACCAAGCAACAGGACAGGACAGCACTGCAGCGTTACCACGGTGATACAGTATCTATTGAGGCATTGGTGGGAACAGAGTTAAGCAAATAGAGGAACTGCCATCTTGGTTTGGCTTGCAAACATTGCACAACTTACTGGCAGGCATATTTAGAGTTTAGTTTGTCTGTTTGGTAGGGGGGGGGGGGGTTTAACAAGGATGTCTAGGAAAATGCGTAAGATTTACATTTATTAAGCGAAAGCGTGTCACACTTAGTGAAGCTTATTAACACACCACAATCTCATGGAGCTTTCTTGTAGTAAATCTAAGACTCTAAACCTGGATTATCCTGTTATCTTGCTTAGTCCTACAGAGGATGTCTATAGAGACATTTCTCATGAAAAGATTACATTACTGTGTATTTCCAACTAGATATACCCAGTAATGTATTTATATTGGGTATATTATATTAGTGGTGAGATGTTGGGTTTTCATTATAGACCGTGTTGTTTTTCCAAGGCTGTAAATTGGTCATGTGACCATGTTGCACCTATCATCACCTGTGACACATCTCATGATGGGCCTTAACTCCAACACACACACACATACACAAGACACACAAGACACACACACACACACAAGATACACACACACACTACTGTAGGTTCAGAGCAGTAGAGCAGTGACACAGAGACAGAAGATGTCTTTGACCGCAGGGTGTAAGACAGGGGGGTTGTGTGTGTGTGTGTGTGATATATGCCTCAGAGCTACAGTATATGCTATCACATACAGCTTCTCTTGGGGGGGGATGGGAGGTACAGAAGCGTTCTTTCATCCCTTTAAACACACACACACACACACACACCAGGGTGACAAAGGGCCGTGCTGTAAGACGGACTGTAATGGCGCTTTTCCACTGCTGGTACCAGCTCAAGTTGACTGGCCTTTTTGCTTTTCCATTGGGCAAAGGTTGGGATAGCACCTGGGACCAGGTACTTTTCTAGTACCTGCTCTGTCGAGGTTCCAAGCCAGCTGAGGCGATGCCAAACTGTGACGTGACAACAATCGTCACTGCGTCGTTGCGAACATGGACACACCTTCGGCAACTACTGAAGCAGCCGCAACTTTTTATTTACATTTTATTAAATGGCAAAACGCAAAACCACGGCGTGATCAATTGAGGAAGTGCAGATTATTCTCGGTTGTCGACGGCATCATCAATGTTATCTAGTCAGAGCTGGACAGGACAACTCACGTAAAGTGAAGGTTGACCAAGGTGTCTCTGAACATCAGAACTAACTTCCACATGTCATCATCATCCTCTTTCTTCTACATTTTCTCTATTTTCTCTCTCTCTCTCTCTGTAACAGCTGTGGTCAGTGGGGGAGGGGGAGGGGGAGGGGGAGGGGGAGGGGCTACCTCTTCCTGCTGTGTTTTGTACCCGGGATGAATCCTTTTATGTTTGGGTTGGGCTGCTTGTGTGTGTGAGGGTATGTAAGTGTGTGTGTGTGAGGGTATGTAAGTGTGTGTGTGAGGGTATGTAAGTGTGTGTGTGAGGGTATGTAAGTGTGTGTGTGTGTGTGTGAGGGTATGTAAGTGTGTGTGTGTGTCTCCTTTGGTAAATAATGCAACACAATGCACAGCTTTCACAGTACATCTCTCCATATGTTTTTATGTAGTAGGACAGTGTCTCGTGTGTGTGCGTGTGTGTGTGTGTGTGTGTGATGCAGCGGGGGGTGGAATTTATTTACAGTATGTCTCTCTCTCTATTTTCTATATTCAATTGGCTAATATCTCAAGTCTGGGTCAGGGGGTGAGACCTCAACACGTAACACACACGTAGCGGAGACCAGAAGTCTCCTTTAGGGTTGGACCCAGGAATACCAGTGTAGGCAGCTGGGAAGTGTGTGCGCGCATGCGTGTGTGTGTGTGTGTGTGTGTTTTACATGTTATGGGCGGATATGTGACAGGACAAGTCAGTTTGTGGCTAGCAGAGTGTGTGTGTGTGTGTGTGTGCGTGTGCGTGTGTGTGGGTGTGCATGTCAAGGGATTCCGTGGGACGGCTAATTAGCATCTAATTCATATGCTGCTGACACGCTTGTTGTCAGTGGGGAAGGTAGATTTGCAGATAAAAGACACCTAGAGGGACACATTATGTTCACAATAATCACGTGGGCGCATAATTACACCCCTCTCTCTTTCTGTCTATATCTTTGTACCACTTCCATTGACTTCTTATTGTCTCGTCTAATTGCAAAATAACGTGCCTAAAGGTTGCTGTGTGCCGGGATGCATTTCCAACAGGGTAATGAACCCAGGATCAAGTTTATTTACGCCGTCGAACCGAACAAATTAGCTTTTAAGTAAAACAAAGGTGGTTTGCGATAGAAGCGTTGGCAGGAAGAATGGCTAGTAAAACCCGTATTCAGGATCAGAATCCTGGAAAATAAGCCTCCACATGGTTTCTGGTTGACATAGTATGCTAAAATAATCTTTTTACATTATGAAATATTTAATATTTTTTGTTACGTAAAGCAAGTTAGCCCAATGTGGTTCCCCTCCAGTAGTATTCAGTGTAATGACACTCTGTCTGTCGCTGTTGCCCGTATCTTAGGTCTTTTTAAAGGCTCTTATTTCCGGTTATTAAATACTTGTACAGGCAGTGCTTGCCGCCACACAACAGCTTTCAGGGATTTTTCAGTCTGCTGTCAGACGAAAGTTACGCGGAGGCATGTTCGCGCCATACAAAGTCAGTAGAAGTCACAAGAGTTTTGACCCACACCATAGCACACAATCACGTGACCTGTGACAGGTCAGCTCGGAATCCTCCACAGCAGATGTATTAAGGAAAACACTGACAGAGAGCTGTCTCTCTCTCCCTCTCCTATCTCCCCCTCTCCTCTCTCTCTCTCTCCCCCTCCCCTTTCTCTCTCCCTCTCCCTGTTTAACAACAAAGAAAAATAAAAGATGCGCCATTTATTTTCAAACGCGCACGGAGAACATGCCAATATAACAAATATATATATACGGCGAGATCTCAGACATGAGAAGGAAAATAACACGACATGACAACCAGAGGACTCGTGCAGTAACACACAAACAAAGGGAGGCGTCTTCAGAGACAGAATGAGACTGAAAACCTCACCGTGCTGCTGGGAGACTGTCTCTGCTCACTGTTACAGCGATGTACAGTAATAGTACCTATATCTATTTAGTCCTATATATATCCTCTATATGTGTATATGTCTTTCAGTGCATTCATCGTATACTTTGCAAGTAATATATGGCATCATAAAGAGGGCCCAGCTGGGTCTGGGACATAAAAACCCAAGATGAGTTGGTGTCTACCATTGTAGGGAGAGGAATTATAGAGGAGGAGCAGTGGTCACATGACATCTTGTTGCTACGGCAGCAAGCAGCAGGGATGCTCTGATGAGACCAACTAGGGACCCCAGCAAATGAGATGAAAGAAAAAGTGCTCATTAGAATAGTAGTTCAAGCTCAAGAAAAAAAACCAGAAGCGGGAAAAGTGGGCGTGGCATGAGAAGCAGGAAAAGTGGGCGGAGCATGAGTCAAGACACATATGGAGAGAACATGCGAATGTGTTTTATACTGAAAATTAACAACCTGAGATGGGTTTAGTTCATTTACGCAAAATCTTAGGCAATATGGTTAGCATATATTTGTTAGATCTTCATATTTAGCATTGTTATATTTGATTTATTTCTCATTATAGTTGTACATGACTAAATACTGTATATCATAGTAGTAGCATTATACATGGTACAATCTGATTAGCATTTTGCTAGCCTAGCTCTGCCAGATTATTGTTCTCAGTTACATTTCCACTGAGATTATAGCCTTGAAACCCTGTTCCCTTTAATGGGGGATGGGGGATGGGGGGGGGGGGGGTGCTAAGTGCGATGATTTATACTTATAATACTTGCACTTTACCCTCCAGACAGGACCGGAATGTGGACAGTCACCAGCGTCAGTGCATAAAAGAAACACTCACAGCCACCCAGGTGCAGCATGCCAAAACATAATCCACTCTTTTAGTCCTTTGATGCATTCGATGACCCAATGTGACATTACACTGTGCTAGTAATCCTGTTCACTTTAAAGTATTACAGTATGAGCTTCTCTGACCAAATTCTAATTAAATTCTCAAATTTAGAATTCTGGTATCTTTTGTAACGTCTCGCTAGAACACAATGCATAGAAATGGGACACAACATGGCACATCAAGATCCTATAATCGCCCAAAGCATATCATTTTCAAATAGTCATGCTAACTCTGAAATGCTATCTGTAGCAAATCACATATTTCAAGGCATAGCTGTCTTGTGCTTGTAATCTGGCATGCTAATCCCTTGCACATATTGTACATGTGCATTGCGGTATATTTTACACACTGAAGTGCATGTGGTTTTAAATGGCAAGAGAAGAACAGGTGTTAACATGGTAATAACTGCAGCCTACATTTATCCCAACACTGCTTTATCAGATGTGCACACCACCTTGTGTTAAATGTCAAACTCATTCCCCGGTCCTAATGCCAATCTGACCAGGGAAACCAGTGAACTGACACAGTGACCCGTTTCCTTTCCAGGTTCCTCTACTCTACTATCTGACTCTTCATATACTGCAGAGGCAAGTTGTTGTTGACTGCGTCCCTGTTAAGATGTCTCATTCCAGGCAAGTACACAGTAGCTGACAGCTGCAATATGTTAACCTGACACAGCAGATATCTGTGTCTATTAAGACACATCCATCTGGAGAGCCGTCCATTGAAACTGTTTGAGAAGGACAGGCGCTTTCAAAACTACTCTGCATGTGTATGTGACAGGACGAACCTGTGAACCAGCGAGTCTATATCCTCTCCTGCAATAGTCGGGAGAAGGGTTAAATAAAACCGATGCCATATTGAAACATCTTTGTGTTTTTGACTAGAGTTGTTTTCATGTCACCTATGTCACACCTAGCTAACAATACGATGCTAACACACTTGGTTTACTGGCCTGAAATACAATAAAATATATGACTCCCAAGCTCTACAGACTGATTCTCACGGCGAAGTCCAAATAAAGCTTGCGAGATCAGGATGGTCTTGCCAGGCTAGCAATACGAGATCAGGACGGTCTTGCCAGGCTAGCAATACATGATTAGCATGGTCTTGCCAGGCTAGCAATATGTGCTGGAAAATTCAGCGGCATCCAGGAACCTGTAGCTCAAAAGCATTTTCCTGTAAGTTGAACCTGGGCAGAGGGAAAGAGGGGGGTATGGGAGGGGATCAAACAGAATAAGAGTGCTATTACTCAATAATGCGAGCGCAGAACTGACTAAAGTCAAGCACTAATGTAACCTACTGTATAGAAGGCCTCTACCCTAGCAGGTATTGAACCCGGGGGCTTCTTAGTATAGTAAATGGCTGAGGCACTTAGAAGACAGCAATTCCTCTGTCTGGGTTAGGTAAAGCGTCTGTGCACTGACCTCCCTGGGTGTGAAGGTAATTGGTTTAGAGCAGTGTAATGACACAAAATGCTCAATGACCCGAGAGTAGTGTTTACTGTACATGCTAAAGGCGTGGATGGAAGTGTGTGTTTGCACGTGTGCACACAAGCACGTGTTTGCGTGCACACTCTTGGGAACTTGTGCGCTGTGAAGTGTTTTTTATCCTTTGTTTTGATGCATTAAGGCACAGTGCACCTGAGCCATCTCTCTCTCTCCCTCCCCCTCTCTCTGTAACACACACGTTCTTCCATTCCATCCTTCCTCAATAAACAGAAATATCCTGTTCTACATTCATCTCACTCTCCTCTCTTTGTTAGCATCAAACAACTTAGTGCACGCGCACACACACACACACACAAGTGTAAACACGTTAGGCCGGTGATTAGGTGAATGGACAGCTGTGTCTGAATGAAACGATGGAAAAAATGGGTGAGACAAAGGAGAGGGAATGGAAATAGAAAGAGTAACAAACAAGAGCAATAGGAGAGATGGAAGGATTTACCGCCTGCATGCTCGTCTCTCTTCCTTTGCTTAATAGAAGAACAGATAGAAATATTACCCCAGGGCTCTCTCTCTCTCTCTCTCTCTCTCTCTCTCTCTCTCTCTCTCTATTTCTCTCTCTCTCTCTCTACCCCAACATCCTCCCCCTTCCCACCCTTTCCTTTGTGCCCATGTTTTAACCCTTTCTGGAACTCCTTCCTATGTGTTTATGCTACAATCAAACACCTTGCAAAGCAATTCCCAATATGAACATACAACGTTTGTGTTAAGTTTCTTACATGACTACGATCTCTTTCGTATTTCATATTTTCCCTGGTGAGTATACTTAGAATCTATGCTATATAGTATGTTGATAATCTAGCATGTACAAACAATGTGGTATGAAATATGTACAGTACAATAGAATAAACAAAAACACACAATCATTGTATATGTTCAGAACTTGACTGTTACAGTATATTAAAGAATTACAAAGCAACGATCAGGTAAAACACAGGTTTCCATAGAAGAAATCTGTGTGTCGGAGCTCAGGTGTGTTGCAATAGGCAGCTTTAGGTTGCCGTGGGGGCTAATATAATCCCTGATCAGCAGCGTGGGAATGGAGCCATACTCCATCCCCTTAATGTTGGTGATGAAGAGAGGCCCCATGTTGTCCTAATGTCAGCTGGCACACTCAGGCTGTGGACATCAGTGTGGATCAAAATATCAATAGTAAGCACACAGAAAATAGCGCAAGGGAAGCTGTTTCAGTGACAACCGTGTTCATTTGATACCGTATATTTATTGAGCCTAGTGGAGAAGTTCTCTTTCAAGGTCACAGCGTGTATTCAGCTGTCTGTCCACATGGACCTTGTGGGATTCAGTTTTAGGACTTAGTTGCTCAATGACACTCTGGTAGATGCCTGTGGTCATGATAATACAAATCTGTGTACAGCAGTAGCATTCCATTGTTTCATCTTGCTGTCCTTTAAAGCAATGCAATTTGCCTTAGCATAGCCTGCCTTAGCATCAGTGACTTGACACAGCATAATGACACAGCATAATGCAAATGCTATCAAATCATATTTTCCATTTCCCTTTCCACTTTGTGACTCAGAGTAACATTAGTATTTATCAGCCTATTTACAGACACTGCCACACTATGCCACATTATGTTTAAGATCGAGTCATTTTTCAGATCACTATAAATTTAACAGACTTATTATGCTACTGTATTTTCTTATATTGCCATTATATATATTATTATTATATTGCCAATGCTAAATGTCACTCTTTTGTCATGATACTGCAATGTGTGGCATTATTTACACTTTGTGCTATTATGCTACATCATTGATCAGGAATCCTTATTAACTGACGCTGCCAAAAGAGGCTGCCAGTTTAAAGCATAACACAAATCAACCAGAAGCATTATCTTTGACCAAATATTGCTTCAAGCCTCGGTACACATTGGGCACATCCAGCACGGAAGAAATCTAGAACCAATATGCACATGTAAACATACACACCTTTATAGGCTAACAAGTAAAGTGGCCTGGGACATATTGCTGCACTGCCAATGCCAGCCTACCCATAACATGTAGAGCTATACCATCACAGTCTCATCTCAGTGTCACACACACACACGCACACACACACACACACACACACACATGCACTGTTAAAGGAAAGCACGATAGAGAGAAACAGGCACATACAAGCAAAGATATATAGAAACATCCCTGCCACACCCTGCATGAATTTAACAACCCTGCTCTCTGCACATTGTTTACCTCTTAGTCCGTCGGAACATGTTGCTTGCGACGGTAGCTAGGCGTAGCTCGGAGCAACAGGGACAGAGCGACTGACTGCTGAGGCTGTCAGGAAGGAAAGGCTCTCTGGGAAAACGTCATTGCATGCGCGGCACGAGGCTCAAACAACCTTTACGATCTAAAAGACCCGTTGCCGTGTGTCTGGTCAAGTGTGGTAGAGCAAGGAAGCACCGAATACAAAGAGGGAGGGATAGAGGGAGGGTTTATCGTTCAAAAAGTGGTTTGTGTTTAAAGGGCAGGCAGGAATTGTGGGTCATTCTCTCAAGGGTACGGTGCAGACAGCAAAGACGGTGGCTATTTCATAACATTTTATGTCCGTGTGCATGTGTGTGTGCCCGCGCGTGCGCACGTGCGTGTTTTGTTTCCATGTTTGTGCAATGCATAGTGAATGCTCTGCACTGCAGGCTAGAGACCATAAATGAACACAGCAGAGATGAAGGAATCGCTCATTCATCTCGGCCGTTAGTAAGCAGTTACTTCACAGATAGGGTCGTGTACACTGTACACATATGGAGAGACAAGGTGTCTCACATGACTGTAGCGCATCGGGAACTATGCGTCAGCAGTAAGAGAACGAGAAACATACACCCAGATGGCAAACACGCACATGCACACGCACACACACGCGCACACATGCACACACACACACACACACACACCCTGAGTAAACCCAGTGCAATGACTGGATAAGGAGGGCGGCGGATTCAATGTGAAGGGAGCGCTTGCTAGCTCATCTATAATGGATTGTGGGTTGCTAGTGTCCCGTGGAGAGTGATGGGACTCAATGGGAAACAGACAAAATGCAAAACGCAGATGGAGGAATGCTGTCTCCAGAGGAACATTCCGTGACAATGGAGACATATATGTACAGAGAGACAACATAGAGATGGATGGGATGTGACGGGCTGCAGGCAAAGACACTGAGGTGGCTCGAGGCTTCATTTCGTGTTTGATTGGCCATAAAGTCTCTAGGTACAAGGTACAACTGGGCAGATGGTTGAACGTGTTGGGGAATAGAACAGGGGCGCTGTTACTGCATATTATGAAAGAAATTAATTGAAAACATTCCACAAAAAGAAACATTTACATAAACTGGAAAAAATTAATAAAACTTGAAGTAAAGCTGTAAACTGTAAGTAAAAAGGTGATGCTGATCTAAAGCTGTTACTCTTCGCAAACAAATTAAATACAAATGTAATCAAACATATTTAAATATACTGTATGGTGTTTCTCTGGCTTGGATATAACTCAGGAATGAATTGTCTTTTTGACACGTATGTTCCAAACACAGACAGGACCAACATAATACAAGGAGAGAAGAAAGCATGTAAAATTATAATTATTATACAAAGAAGAGAAAGTAGGCTTCAGTACCATGGACAGCAGCCAGGCCCGCAGACAGGTTACACACACACACACACACACACACACCCAGAGTACACAGTACAGCACAGTTAGTGAAGGAAGGAAGGAAGGAAGGAAGGAAGGAAGGAAGGAAGGAAGGAAGGAAGGACAAGAACACAAATCTCACCTGCTGTTCTTGCGGGGCAGCGGCAAATCCTTCTGGAAGAAACAGAAAAGAGAACAAAACAACACAAACAAAGAGATCAGGTCCTGAAATATCCAAAGGGCACATTCAGAAAATAATTAGACTCAACAGCAGAGCTATTTCAGCAGTTCCTGCTTAAGCGGCTTAATTGACAAATCCATTTAATTATTACATTTGTTGGGGGGGGGGGGTAGGGGGGGGTGGACTTAGACTTCAAGTTGAAATGTAAAGAGTTTTACATAGATACACAGAGAAGAACACTGGTTTTCAAAATTGGGGTCATGAAGACAACCTTCGGGTGGTTGCCTCACTGGGTTGGACCATCAAGATGACACAAATACAGGCAATGTTTGTAGAAAGTAGAAAGACCGTTCTCTCAACAGAAAGATTCACAAAAAAATACTTCACTGTGCTAACTGGGCTAATGGGGGAGTCAGTATAAGGTAGGATTATATATGGGTAGACTAATGAGTCAAGCAGAGGTTGTCAGCTCCACAAACAGAAACACAAGAATATTAAGTCCTACTAAACAATTGCCATCAATATGATTGGGGTATGGGTAAAGTGAGTGTTTCAGGTATGGGCCCCAGACATTTAAAGAGTGCATCTATTTACTGCATTAACTGCTTCACACCCACTGCTATCTTAACTAATGGTTATTTGTTAGTTAACATTTGTTTTTAACTTAATTATCATACAAAATTATAATGACGCCAGTATGATTATTCTCTCTATATTTACAGTTGTTCTTAAGCTCATTTCACAATACTTCGGTGGTTAAAGAGACCACCCCAAAACACAAAAGATGCCTGGATGTGGTACTTCAGACAGACTTGCTTTGTTTGAAATGTGTGTTCAGGGTTGGTGGAGCAAGCTGTGGTTAAACAGATGGGGCATCACATGTATTTGTTTTCGGTTGAGGGAGGGACTGGTTGTGTTGATGTGTTTTTAGGTACGGGAGGCGTTTCTTCTTCATTTGAATACTCTCATTTATATTTTTGCCCAATTAATAGCGAAGAAGATGAGGCTGACAAAGAATCCTTCTGGTATTGCCAGTCAGTAAACAATATAAGATTTTAAACAAAGATTAGTATTTTAATTCTTTAGTGCTGCTATCATAATCCTAGAAATGAAATCAGTGCTCTAGCTGATGTGAAATATTCTGATTTGGTTAAAGAAAGGTAGGTAGTCAAATCAAGCGTAAAGAAGATTGATTGAAATGTATTAGCAATGCCTTTCTGACAAATGTTTTTGAATGGAGTGTTTCCACGCTGACAACTAGCAGTGAAGTCAAACTGGAGCTTGCGAGATCAGGATGGTATCATGAGGCTAGTTCCATGTGTTTAATATAGTGTTGCTTCTCTAACGGCTGCAGAATAACATCAGAGTATTGCCTATTTCAACAGAAACATACAGTAGGACCTGCCTGGTGTGATGGCTCAGGCAGACGTGTGGCTAATGCTTAAAGCTACATGCGTTGTGATTGGCAGTTTGTCACTAATGAGGCTAGATGGCGGTGATGCCTGACTGACGCCAGATGGGTTATTTCGTCATCAACACGGCACGCCTGCCAATCGCAGATTAGAAACCAAAACAATTTCACGCTATTCATTTGATTCCCGAACGCCATTGGCTGCTTTTTCCACACATGCAGGGCCTGGATCTATGCTGTGAGGAGGGGCTAGAATCTACTTCACGCCCATAATATCAATGTGTGTACAGGAAAGTGGGCCTGTGTGTGTTGCATGTGTGTCAATATCACGTCTATGAATATTCATGTATGACTGGAAGGGGATGACATCAACTGGCTTGTGATGTGTGTGCCGCTAATTGGCTATGTTGCTGCTGACAGCGTGCAGTGTGCTGCTACATATACAGCTTGTCAATACAGCTAAAGACAAACAAGTCAGCTTCTACCTGCAGTTGACCTATTTCTGTCAAAACGTGTTCACCTTGACATCACTGCTACTAGTGTTGTGTAATATTGTTTATTTCTCTGTTGGTGTGTGTGTATGTGTGTGTGTGTGTGTGTGTGTGTGCGTGTGGGCACGTGTATTGACTCCCAAGGGGCATATTTGAACCCGTCCCTTATTTATTAGTAAAAAACAAAACACTGTAAAATAACTATTTTCAAATAACAGTCTATATTTTCATTTATTTATCTCTCCATCCATCAATCTATCCAAATATCGATGAATAGATCCAGACATTAAACCAGACACGTTAAGTTAAGATGCTGAAACCTGCTGACCCCATCTTGAGCCACAATCATCCCTCAAAACAAAAGAGACAGTTCCATCATAAATGGCCTCTTCGTGTCCACTGAGGGGGTTATGATGAACCGCAGCTTGTCTCCATGCCTAGAGCTGATAGGCTATATCAGGGAGCATCACGCTGACAACAGACAGAGACCAGACCACCTGCCATCCACAGAAATGAATGACTTGCTGATATTCTGACAGATGGAGGGAGCCAAGGGGCTGGGCATTGGGGGATGGTGGGGGGAGGTGAACTAGCTTAACAATAGGAGAGTCATGCATTCATTATGGACTGCTTGACACACCCATAGTGTGTCTTTCTATAAATTGAGTAAAACTAAACTCCATATCAGCACGCATCAAATCGGTAAAACATTTTGACAATATTGCATGTTCTGGAGTTCCTTTCTTGGGCTTTCTGTTGAGTGTATAAATGTTTAAAGTCAAATCTCGCTTAGACTTGACATCAATAGATAAAACTTAACGCTTATTACAATGCTCCAAATAGACACGAGCCCTGAGCCTAACCGTATAGGGGTGTGTCACCATGGTGATCTGAACAAAGATTGGGGGGCCAAGGAGGGGGGGGGGGGTCTATGTGATGAGGCAGTTGAATGAGACAACACAGTTGTCATGGTGTGGTGATTCATTCCTCTGGGGTTCCTGTCTTATGTCAAAGTGACAGTTTGTCTGTATCACACATGGCTAAAATCCTCTCTTGCTCTCTCTCTCTCTCTCGCTCGCTCTCTCTCTCTCTCTCTCGCTCTCTCTCTCTCTCTCTCTCTCCTTGCTCTCTCTCTCTCTATCTATCTCCCTCTCTCTCTCTCTTGCTCTCTCCTTTCATGGACATGGTACATGTGTTTGCATATGGGAGCGGGTGCACCTCCATAGTCCATGGGCTATTCTGATAATATTACAAGTGCAGGAAGCATTTCTCAGGGCTCTGAGCTATAGGAAGCACACATGGGGTGGTAATGAGTTCACATCATGAGCTGACATCTCATTAAGATCATCGTTTTGAGAAGCTTGCAATAAGTCATTGACTGTGGTCTACCATGTGGTTTGCCATATGCCTATTTGTGGTGGGGAGGATTAATATTTAAGATTTTTTTAATTAAGGCCTGTCGTTAAATGTATACATTATGTATTCATGGATGATGTGGTGTCAAATATGTGATTGTACCATGACACATTTAATAAAGACTGGTGTATAACGTCACGCTATGTAGGCCCTAATGTACTGTATAACAGTATATAATCTACACACACGCACGCACGCACGCACAAAGAGTTTATATACACTATATGTATGTCCAAACAATCTCACCTGCAGCCGTCGGCGTCGAATAATCCCAGAATCATCCATGGCAACCTATAAATCGCAGTTGAGTTCTAAAGGGGGATTTTCCCTCTCAACAGTCCCTGGACCCTTCAATCAGGTGGGCTTTGACCCAACAGCGCTGCGGCAGTCCGGTTCACACGTTCCTGTCCCTGCTCACTTCAAAGCGTAGAGAGCGCCCGGTGTCACCGGGAAAACGCCGGGAAATATACAATTGGAATAGGAGCCATTATGTCCGACCCTAACTCCGTTTACAATAGCCTACTCATAACTGTCCCACGGCCTATATCTGAGTGTTGACTGGCGGCTGTCTCGTCAGCCTGTTCCCGTTTTGGAACATCCTTGACATTTAATTGACGGTTTATGACTAAGTTAATGTTGTCCAAATTAGATGTAACCCCTCCACTAGCACTGAAAGGGCACTGGCAGGCCAGTAATGTTGATTTTAATGTCCGATCCAACCCAAGACACGCGTCGAGCACTAACACCAAGTTCTTGTGATTCTCTGTAAGATCCAGATTAATTATTATTTATTGTCCCGTATGATATCATATGCAATGATTGGTCCGCGAACGGTAGTTGTAGGCTATTACAGAAGACGACACCAATCGAAAAACATTGATATTCAAACCTCTCTACTTGAGCTGTCGCCTGAGACGCGCTTCGCCAAGATCGGCGGTCGCGTTGACATTGCTGCTGATTCGTTGCTGAAGAGTGTGTCCGATCGGGTAACATCACGTCTGTGAATACGCAGAAGAACACGTCATTCTGACTTCTCTGTGTATTTTTTAAGGAATGTTTTAACTCAAGTCGAACAGAGCCCGCTCCATTGATTGATTCTCCGTCTTGCACTTCCTACCAGACTGGGCGACAGCCACGCGATAACGTACGTGTAACCCCTTGTGCGCTGTACGGGATTCCATACTCTCGCCCCTACTTCACGCGAGTGAGTTGCGGCGAGAGCTTCCATAGCCATAATACAGTATGAGTGGGAATCGCATGAGTATATTGGCCTACAGTCCCCTGTACTGATCACAATAAATATTGTGTCTGCTAGTTCTTTGGACAACATCTATGTTTACATTGCCCTGTGTTAGCAAGCTCTGAATATATAATATAGGCTATAGTTCAGCACCACGGACAGCAACATGGTTATGCATGACCTATCTATATAAGACCAAACTATATAAGATAGTAGCCTATACATAAAATACAGTATACATGTATACAATATATCATAATAAGTATAGGCTATTGTAAATTTAGACTATAATAGGCTATGTTATATCAATAGTTGGCCCTACTATAGGCATAACATATTTATATAGCCAGTTTAATATGCTAATATGGTATCAAGGCAATAGTTAGCCTAGAAAATAGTATTAAGCACAGAAGAGTACAAGTAGCTGTATATGAGATTATAATAGGCTATAGACATGTTTGTTATAGTTATGCAAGTGTTAAAGGGTTATTCTGAAATATACTGCTACAGAGCACAAGCACACATAAAAAAAAAAGAGTACATCCACAATTTTCCAATATGTATTGGTTCAAGTTACAGTACAGTTCAGGTGACCTGAACACCTGATGTTACTGATTGGTAAACCTCTCTCTCTCTCTCTCTCTCTCTCTCTCTCTCTCTCTCTCTCTCTCTCTCTCTCTCTCTCTCTCTCATATTTTCTCTCCTAAATTGCACAGTGATATTGTAGGGTACATTTTACAAACGGCTCACTTCTTACAGTATTTGTGCATTATATTATTTGTTCGATTGAGAGAAGAGAAACTTATTGGCAAAATGGTTGATTGCAAAATGCCTCGTCGAGGATTAAGACAGTCACACTGTTTTTCATAACATATGGTCTTTGCTGCCCACACGGGACCTAACCGCGTCTCCTGACATCATCGGTCATGGCAGGGATCAACAGCACAGCCTGCAGTTCACATAGCCATGACCAGACGAACCCTCTAAAATAATGCATTGCTTGGCAAAACGACACACTGACAGTTCATGTGTCCATGTTTTGATAGCATGTAAACGTTAACATCCATCTTATTCATGGCAATATATAATAACATGGCAAATAAATAAACATATTTAGAGCAATACAGGATGTTGTGGCAACATTAGGTATAACATGAGATAAAACTGTCTTGTCATCTGGTCGCTCTCTCTCTCTCTCCATCTCTCTCTCCCACACACACACACACAATCATATCATCATGCATGGAGCACCACTCGTGTCTATATGCTATACAGTATACTGCAATAAACACTGGATTTCTGTCTTGTCTAAACAGAACATAACGCATATCCCTTCTGAACCCTGAAAGCCTTTTAACTATACCATAGTGCATTATGCTCCAAAATACACAAATCCAGCCAGGAAAGATGCCGCGCTAAGCAGCCTGGTATTTGGTTGATTAAATGGAGCTGTCAAGTCTGTCTGCTTGGCAGGAGCAGAGACGGCCTTATATCGTCTCTGCTGATGGCAGAACTTTGTTCTTTATCACAGAATAAAGACCTCCGCCCTGTCAGGTCCTTTGGCGGTTTTTAGATGGAGGTCAGTCAGGTTTCCAGGAGGTTGCAGCGTTCCCATTGCCCTTCCTGACTCACTGTCTGAAAGTATTCAGCATTGTTTTGACTGCAGAGGGGTTCCAGTGAATCATTGCTCACACAGGAGAGGCTGTATTGATTTCTCCTCTAACGACTGAACTGAGTAAGCCACATCCAGTTCTAGAATCTAGAGGCGATAAGGCATATATTCAATTGGTTATTAATATGATTTTATTCTCAAGGTCTGAAACATATTGCTGTTACTCAGCAAGGGATCTTTGTAAATGAAGGCTTATATGATGAGTGTATCATTTGCCTGCGTTTGTTTAGAGAGGAACAGCTGTTCAGTTTTCCGTGTGAGTTTAGACTGATGGTATTCTGCATGTTTTAATGGAAGTCCTAATTAATCCTAATTTTTAAATAATGTCATATTATGTCATTAATTTGTCACAATTGCATTGAAATAACGTTATGCTTTATTTACAATATATATACACCCACAATATTCTATTCATGTTACAGAATCTAAATTTAAGTAAGGGTCTGTCATTCTCGAAAACGCTTGCTAACTTTGAACTCAAATCAAATGCCAGAGTGCTCCCTCAGAAGCTCCGCCCCACACATTGGAAACACATTGGAAAGTTTAAGATATAGTTGTTAAGTGCGGTCTGCACCACTTTGTTTGTGTTACTATTTACATGTTCTACTATTTGCATAACTCCTTAGCAGATTAGAGAGCACAAGAAAGTCATGTTTTGTGTTTACAGTAGTATGGTCATCCTCATGACTGTGTATTTTTACATTCATAAATACTAAATTACTTAGCATGCGTCAAGTAATTGAGAATATTCTAAAGAAAATAAAAAGTTTCTCAATTTATTGAATATCGAACTACTAACAATAAAGTTATATCCAATAGCAGTATTTCTGATATTATTTTAAATAATTATATTTTAACACCTTTTTAACGGTATCACATTCATACACTGGGTGGGAGAATACACTCACAGAATGGCAATGTGGCAAATTCCCAAATGATTGCCTAGGAAACAGATGTACCTCTGGGACTGAGAGAGGAGAGTGAACTTGGTGTGTTTTGTTGCCAAGGTGTCAGTGCTGAGAAAGTCCGTCTCAACACTACCTTTTAATATCTCTCTTTCTCTAGCTATCTCTCGCAGTATTTACGATATAAAATAGTATTTTGCAATTTGTATTTCATAGAGTTTTTGAAAATAGTTTTATATTTTGTATCAAAATACTGTTTTGTATTTTGTAATTAAAAAATGCTAGGAAATACTTTCCGTGTGACGTTTACTTGGTACAGCCTGGTGTAATCAGACCCAAAATTAACTTTGTGAAAAGGGTCTGGAGATGCTACATTGGGCTTAATGTAGTTAATTATGAAACGTTTAGACAGCCTTTAACAAGTTTGTAACTATTTAGCTAGCTCTACCACAATTTGGAATGCTTGACTTCAATTCATAACTCATTGCAATTAGCCACCCTCACTGGTCGCTGATTGGTCCGCCATCCAGGGCTGTGTAAACGATAAAGTGGTCACGGTTTCCAGACTATAATCTCAGAAAAATGTAGCTAAGAACAAAAGTTGGACGCCTGTGGAAACATCAGGGTTTTTTTTCAAACGCATTTCAGCACGGACAATAGGTGAGGAGAGGAGATTTGCTGAATTTGGCCAAATGTTTTTAAGCATACAATCACTTAACCCACCTTTAACTGGTTTAATATGGTATGTCAGATTTATTAAGCAAAGAAAAGCTTTTGTGTGCTCTCAAACATGGTCCACGTGAAGGTATAGTCAGCGGGACACAAAGGACAACAGAACTAAAGATTATCTGATTTTGTCTTGGAAGCCCCTCCCGAATATACCTTTTAGTTTCATTGGCTGATTGGCTGAGCTCCTTCTTAAATTAATGTTGTTTATTAAGGTAATACCCTTTTGTCAGATTAAATAAATATATACTCACGGTTTGCTAGCTGCATGCCCATTCCATATGGTGCTGATAAAATAATCAATTGTTTCTACAGCCCTCTTGCTGTACATTGTATTTTACCTTTAAATAGTAACACAAACAAAGTGTTGCAGACCGCACCACATAAATATCCTAGCCATTGCAATGTGTTTCCGATGTGTGGCGCATTGTTTCTGAGATAGCACCCTATGACATTTAATGGATAATTGTTTTTGTTTTACTGTAGTTCAAATATCAACACGCTTTTTCCAGAATGACTGACTATACCTTTAACTAAATGAGTGAGTCAGTGTGCAGGTAAAGGATTAGGCTCATATAGTTCTGTGTTAGGCTATAGATAAAATAGGCCAACTATATAATAGGTTTGTGAGGTGATATGCTCCATTGGAAAAGTTTTTTTTTATTATTAAAAAATACACTAGTTAATTTTGATACAATGCGCGACTGCTGTGTTTTTTATTTTTTAATACATATACATATATTTGGTTTTTTTTTTTTAAATACATTTTGATGTGATTTTGCTCATCCTTGCTTGTAGTGATGGCGTGTGGTACAATACCTCAATTGTGCCACCAAGTGGTGACAGCAAACAGTGCAACTGAGAGACACCATTAATAAGTTCTTAATAATAATAATAATAATAATAATAATAATAATAATAATAATAATAATAATGTAAAAACACACACACACACACACACACACACACATA
>JAODOY010049237.1:0-18923 GCA_025399855.1 Forbesichthys papilliferus | reverse complement strand
ACAATGAAGAAATTACACTTTTCTGCAATGTAAAGTAGTGATTGTACAGCTTGTAGAACAGTGTAAATTTGCTGCCCTCAAAATAACAACACACAGCCATTAATGTCTAAAACGCTGGCAACAAAAGTGAGTACAGCCCTAAGAAGCCATGTGTGAAAAACGAAGTACACGTTCAATAGCTTGTAGAACCACCTTTAGCAGCAATATCTTGAAGTAACCATTTTCTGTATTATTAGTCTCTCACATCACATCGAGGAATTTTGGGCCCCTCTTCTTTACAATGTTCAACAGTTCATTGAGGATTGCGGGCATTTGTTTATGCACTGCCTAATAAGTTCCTGCCACAGCATTTCAATATGGCTGAGGTCTGGACTTCAACTGTGTGCCATGCACTTTAACATTTAACATGTTAACTGAGACCTGTAAGTCTGAGATGTAACTTGTTTTTATTTTTTACTTCTCTGAGCATTGCACGGTCTGACCTTGGGGTGAACTTGATGGAACATCAACTCCTGGGATGATTGACAACTTTCTTGGATGCTTTCCACTTTTGAATAAACCTTCTCACTGTAGAATGATTTGATTCAAAATGTTTGCAAATGGCCTTATACCCCTTCCCAGATTGATGGGCAGCAACAATTGCTTCTCTAAGATCATTGCTGATGTCCACCATGGCATTGTGTTAACACACATCTGAATGATCCAAACCAGCAATCTGCTAAAACCTTGGTTTTTATAGAGGTGGTCACACGTGCTGATAATAAATTAATCAAGGGCATTTGATTAGCAGCATATGTCTGAAACTAAGAATTTGTATTCCTATGGAATCAGTAAGGGTGTACTTATTTTTTCCACACATGGCTTTTCCATTTTGGCTTCATGTTTGTTAAATAAATCATGATACGGGCTAATGTGTCGTGTTTTGTTGTTCGTCTACGGTTGTATTTACCAAATGTTTAGACCTGCTAAACCACAGATGATTGCTTTTATGTCCTGATATGCAAAACCATAGAATTTAAAGAGGGTGTAATTTCTTTTTCACATGACTGTGTATATAAATATACAAAATATCTCCCCCCCCCCCTCCCCCTCCCGTGGTATCGAAATGATTATCGAGAACCATGGAATTTCACTGGTATAGCTATCGACTACTACATTTCTGGTATCGTGACATCCCTATGTTGCATACAGATATTTTAATATACTTTACATTGACCTTTCTCCCCCTGAACAGTTATCTGAAATGAGTGGAAAATAGAAATGCAACCAATCTACATTTTACAATTAAACATTATTTGCAGTATATCCTAAAAAAAAAACAACAGTTCCCACAACGGTACCTTGGAGCAGCCACTACAGCGAACGCCGCTGGGTGTCGGAGGCAGAGGTGCAGGCTGGGATACAGGAAGTGCCATGGGCGGAGACAGATAAGTCACCGGAGCTATGGGTTTCAGAAGAGGAATCGCCATTTTTCCAGGTATTACACTGACTGGGGTTTGGAGGGCTGGTCCTGATGCTGCCACTGGATGGGAGAGGTAAAGTGTATTACAAAGCTTAAATATACCTTTAATGTAGCACTGCATGCTGGGAAATTACTAGCATATATTCAGTAGTTTTATTTTCCCCCCGTATATTACTCAATAATTACTATGTAACCAAAGTCCTGCCATTTAATGTGTAAAAAATAATAAGATTGGGAGGAGGTCCAGAAACTCACCAGTGGCAGGAGTATAGGTATTCCCTCCACCAACAGAGTAAACAGAACTAATTCTGAGCTCCTCCTGGTACCAGGAAACACAAGAAAATGTCACATGATGTGTTTAAACTGAAACTAGGCCTGTACAAATACATTTCAAGGTAAATTACCTACATAGTAGGAAAAACAACAGCATGCATTACACTGTATACCAACCTCTTGGCTTTCCAGCTCTTCCTTGATCTGACTGATGGACGTGTGAGGTAGCAGGGCAGCATCGTAGCCTTCATCAATGGGCTCATCTTTAATGTTTTCAATGAGAGGGGGTGGAACACTGCAATCCTCCACAGGGGCTGTCGCTGATTTCTGAAATAACAAAGTGAACTTGCACACACTTGTAGGGACAAGAGGAGTACAGTCTCAATGTAAAATACTATATCACACTAGAACACCGGCTGTGTTTCTCACCGTTGCCTGCTGGTTGGTGTCTGTCTGTGCTGATGTGTTTGCCCCATCTGTTCAGGCAGAAAAGGAAGGCTTTATCAATGCACACTTGACAAAACCTTTGGTTTCAAATGACGTCATTCTAAAGTACAGCTGCACACAAATATGGAAAATGCGAGCACCAACCTAATGGAGAATCAAACATGTAGGTCCAACAGAAACTGTTTGGCATTAGAGGTGGCACCCTACCTTGACTTCTCTCACTGGTAACAGGTATTTGCCCCTCCTTCTCATGGTCGCCCTCTTTCAGCAGGCTGTCAAAGAGCGTGTCAGTGCTCCTGTCATCCGGTTGGCTGCTGTCGTCCGTCTTGTCCATGTTGATATCGTCCAGGGTCGCCATCGGAAGGGAGAAGTGCCAATCCTCGTCCTCGTCTTCCGCACCATACACCGGAAGTCCATCAAGGGTGTCCTCAAACTCCGCCTCCCCACTGTCTCCTCCCACCTGGTTGGTCTCAGGCGTTGAAGGGGAACGTCTGTCTGAGGAAGGGGAGGCAATGGGAGGAAGGGACGCGTCCACATCACCCTTGCTTTGCTCCTGGCCGCTGCAATTACCGGCCTCCACCTTCTCTGTGGATTCCCCCAGTTCTACGCTTTCCTCTACCCCCTTTGAGTCTTCCTGGCCACTGCTGGAGGACGTGGCAGAGCCCCTGGAGGACTCAGCAAATGGTCCCAGCCCCATCACCTCGTCAAACACCCTGGACAGGCGCTCCTCGTCCTGGTCGGGAACAAGTAACAAGTTTGTCTGGTTTTAATGCTGTATCAATGCTCTCCACATTAAGTTTAACACAAATGCTCACATACTGATTGATGGAGGTTTGCCTAAATGTTTAGCATTTCAGAGGCAACAAAGGGGTTGTAATCCCCTTTTCTACTTTGAATTTACATGACAACTTATACCCACACTGGCCAAATGTGGGGGGACAAGCAGGCCCCATACTTTCAGATACAAACATTTGCCATCCATGCTATAGCCTGTGTTGTGCCATACGATACAGTCAACGTGTTGACGACAGCAATCTACAAAAATCTAACAATTGTCCGCGTGGTCAGTTTACAGTTATGCTGTCTGAGTAGTGTTTTTATCTTAAACAATCAATGTAGTTACCTTCGAGCGTTTAGATTGGAATTCATCTGTCTCCGCCATGTTTTCCAATGTTGCAAAAAGCCGCGCGTCCTACGGATTGTTGATGCAAAGCAAGCTAATAAGCTAACGATTGCAGGCTAAAATGTGCAAAATAATGTATTATAAAGTCACATTAAGTGTTAAATGCAATAGAACCTAAGCGTTGGGTTTCCTTTTACGATTAAAGAACAATGCATTTACGATTAGGAATAAAATAATCGCTGTTTTGTTCTTTTGGGAGTATAATATGGTCAACCGGATACACCGAAATATCCAGTTCTCACTACATCGCATGGCTTACCGTAACTATAGATGTATTTGCTCAGACTATCATGGGCACAGACTATACGCGGCAAGAATGCGTGATATAAAGGCAGTTATCTAATATTCAGCGCAGTTTTTGCATTTCTGGATCTGTAACTGAACAAAACAGAACTCTATTGAATCGGTCTAATTCTCGATTCTTTCTGGAATTACGGTATTTCTATGTGCAAAGACCCGGACTTCCTATCGAGGTCAAATAGTCAAACAAGCATAGTGCTTCAGGATTCAGGAAGCAAGAGGAAAAGGAAAATCTGCCTTGTTGTCGTCATCGTTATTGGGTTCAGTTTCATTTGTGGTGTTATCAATACAACATTGGGTCAACGCATGAATGGCAGTGATGGCAGTTAGAGCAATGGGAGTGGGCACATCGGTGTCTTTGTCTCGGTTTAGAGGTGCGCTTGTCGGTGGGGTGCTGGGTGACTGTGTCGGCGGAGAGTTTGAGGGAGCAGAGGAGGTTCCGATGGAAAATGTTTTGCGGCATCTGAACAGTCTGGATGATACAAAAGGAGAGGGTGAGGAAGGCTTCGCATCATTGCGGTTATAAATCTATCTAGCCTGTCTGAAAAATATAGTTAGTCGGGGTTTGGTTCGTACTACTTCATGATCAAAGCCCCTCTTCGACCGTGTGCAGTAATCTAGAAAAGATGGAGAGAAGCACCCTTGACAATTGTACGCCTTTCATTACGTTTTTGTTTGATACTACCCCATACAGTTATAATTTACCACATTTACTATGCATTGATGATGCAAATAAATGAATTAATAAAAATAAACGTGACATGCACGGATTGGTTCCACACTGAAGACATTTATTTGCACACAACATTGACTTATGTATGCTGAATGTCATGTTGCTAATAATATGGTGCGTGTGTGTCTCAGGTACACTCGACTACAGCGATGACACAGCTATGGCACGATGTGTTGTCCAGTCTCTACTCAACAAGGCTGGATTTGATGACCTGGATATGGCACGCAGGTTAAATACACACCACACAGGATGGGCATATTGCATGATGGTATTTTGCATAATATGGTGACGTTATTTCCAAAATTGAATACCCAAAATGTCAAATGTAGCACACACACAGATATTACGGTTATGTCATCTAAACCAGTTTTTTCTACTACCCATGTTAGGCAAAACATGCTAACGTTTTGGGTATGGCCTTTATCAGAGCAGACATTATTATTTTAGGTTATCCTAAATACAGTATCTTCCACTATTTGAATGCATATTCTGTTACCCTTTCCTAGGTTTGCTAAAGAGTACAGTCTGTATCCAGATCGTGGTTATGGTTCAGGGGTTGTCCAGGTGTTAAAGAAGCTTGCATCTCCTCAGCTAATTGATGTTTACCAACCAGCCAGGGACCAGTTCAATGGCCGGGGCTCCTTTGGGAATGGTGGTGCCATGAGAGTTGCTCCCTTTGCACTGGCCTTCCCCAGAATTGTTGATGTTAAGAAGGTAGTTGGACATGCTACTATTTCAGAACTGTGTTGTACTTCATAAATTAATTACACCGCAGCAACAGTGACCTCTATAGGTTAAACTTTGAAATGATAAATATTAACAGCTCACACTGATTTTTCAACTCTAACCCTTCAACTCTTTTCAGGTCCTTGGGAATTAATTTGCAATTACTTCTTTATTTGAGAAGTTGTCCTGATATTCAAGTATACTAACACATTTCCCCACATTAATTAATTAAGAATGTTCAGATATTGAACTTAGTCAGCTATTTATTACAATATACGAATGTATACACTTAAATACTTCATAGTACTTTGTAGTAGTTTATAGCACTTCATACTACTCTTCAGTACATCCAAATACAAATACTGAAGTCCAAACTGTTCTTAATAGTACCTAAATATTTTGTATTTAAAATAAAATAAATACTTCAGGCATTACTGTGTATGTATTTAAGATTTTCTAATTTACAATCCGTACTTTTCCAAATTCGTCCCCTTACGAATAAATGGGGAAAATCGTAAAACGTGTTTTTTAGCAAAATGTGCAAGCTCTTGTAGACTTGAATTATTGCACCATTTAGGCACCTCTGGCTGAAGGGTAAACACTCTAGAATTTTAGACATAGCACATAATAATTGAATTCTGTGTTGTCATCACCAAATATTGATGAAGTCTTATACTGACATGCCAGTGTTGCGTGGAAATACACAAAACATGCTCCTTTTTCTTTCTTCCAGTTTGCCTGTTTAGGAGCCATGCTGACACACTCTTGTACTCTGGGATACAATGGAGCAGTGCTGCAGGCTCTGGCTGTCCACCTGTCCCTGCAGGGGGCACTAGACTTTCCACATAAGTTCATCAGCAAGCTGATATCAGAGATGGATGGGGTGGAGAGCAGTGAGGAATCACGCAATGATGCTAGAGCGTGAGTAGTAGAGCAACACATACAGTCCAAGACCACCTTGGCAACATTTTGATATCTCTGCTCTTAATAAAACAAGTGCTGTATACATCTAATGTGGGGGTTTGTTGCAGCTTTCAAGCTGGTGCCAAATGTGGATTTAGGAATAGTAGGTCAGTATTTTCTGAGTGTCTCAGTTGATTGTTATTCCCCCCCCCCCCTTCCCAGATTGAAGGAGGCAGAAAAGCCATTCTGTGAGCGCCTCCACAGAGTAAGAGACTTAATGAACAGGAGCAAAGTCAGCATAGAAGAAGTCATATCTGAATTGGGTCAGTATCTCTTATTCTACATCAAAAGCCAAACAGGTCTGCAGTGGTCTACGGTAGGGCTGCTCAATTATGGAAAATGTAATAATCACGATAATTTTGGTCCATTTTAAAATGACGATTACTCATTGACTTGAAAGATGTTGCTTTTACTGCAGTTAGTATAAAACAATGAAAACTGCTTCAACTGTGAACTTTCCCATAATACTTGTTGATCTTTCACTTTCACCCCAGTAGGGTCAAAACTGTGTTGTCATTCAGAACACAAGACAAAATAAGAGTTTATTTGCAAAACATAATGTGCAAAATAATAGATTTTCTCTCTATTACATTGTTTTAGTAATTGTTCGGAGGCAAAATTGAAATCCAGAATAAAATGTGATTAAATGTACAGCCCTAGTCTATGATGTGTATGTGACAACAAAAGCACCTTTACCTTTACGGTGCTGCTGTGCCATAGCGCTGCTGTACAGTGCCATCTGAGAACCCATCAGTTACATCGCCTTGATGGCAATGAAGACTCTGGATATTTCCAGGGTTCTGTTGTAGCCAGTGAATATGGCCAAGACATCTCATTTCTGTCCACAGGTGCACCAGTCTAATTTCCTATTTGAGAGAATGGAGTTATTAGCGACATGCTAATAAAAAGCTATCTCATTGTCAGACCGTAGCCATTTAATTCCGAGATTGCATTTTGGCTAGCCTAATGTGTTCCGTCTCATATGATCTCCATACGGATGTGCTTGGTCAATACTACCCGAACTACAAACGTACTACAAATGGAAACCAGGGCTCACCCGGTACCAATATCTTATGTTGCTGACTACAGATACATACGTACACTAATGAGATAGATACTTGACATATGAGTGCAACAATATGGATGGTTTCAACACGGCTAATTTAATATAATGTATGTTTATAATACACAAACATGTAACCGCTTGGGATATTCCAATAACAGCTGCTAGTAAAAAGAAGTGCACTATCATCAAGTACGGCACACATTCTCTCATCTGGCTGTTACTTACTTCTGTGCTTTCCCTGACATAAAAAACAACAAACAGGTAATGGCATTGCAGCACTCCACTCCGTACCCACTGCCATCTTCTGTGTCCTCCACTGCCTCCAGCCCCGGGATAGCCTGCCAGAGCACTACGGAGGCCTGGAGAGGACAATGGCATACAGTCTGGCCCTCGGTGGTGACACAGACACCATAGCCTGCATGGCTGGGGCCATCGCCGGGGCTCATTATGGCATTGAGGCTATTCCAGAGGTCTGGATAAAGTGTTGCGAAGGGGCAAAAGAAGCAGATGTGACTGCAGAATGCCTGCATGCGCTGTACCACCAGTCACCACCAGGGGAAGTCAGTGGCTCAGGGAAGCAGAGCTGTGACAATGGATCAGAGAAGTCTAATACTTCCAACAGCACAAATGAAAAGATGGGAACAGAGTGACTTTTGAACTGGAATTGCACAGGGGGACACAGACATCTCAACACACCTAGATGTTAAACATTTGCCAAATTGGCTAATTTAACCCTTTATTTGACACGTGTCATTGTGGGTGCCGTTATTCCGCTATTGTAAGAACATCTTGATCTTGCAAGTTCCATTCCCATTATTAGCAATTGATCAATTTTTCTAAAGAAAGGGAACTTCTGGCTGTTGTCCTTATCTGAACTTAACTGGATGCTTATTGTCTTTGCGACTAACAAGCTGAGTGAATCTTATGTGGGGCTATCAGGATGGACACATCAGTACAAAATTATTACAAAACGCCCCTTCTCCTTGCTCGTTGATGGCAGTTCAAGGTTCATCAAATCTACAAATGATTCCAGTGAAGAATTCTATTAGGCAACATGTAGAATGTACATTAAACTGAAATTTTTTTGTTATGTTTAATTCTAGGTGACACTTTTGAAGTTGCTTTAAATTTTATTTTTCAGATTGACATATAAAAAATATTTTTAGTCTCATAAAGCAGCATTAAACATAATTCCTCAAAACCTTGTGACATAGATTATACAAATTAAAACTGCCTAAAAATGTATTTTATTTAAATTAGTTGATTTAATGTAAATGTACTATGATCTATAAGATCACATTGTAGTGTGTGTAAACAATGCCTTGTTGGTCATTAAATATGCTTTAAATAATTAGATTGTATTTAAAAATACATTTGTTTTTTTAAAGTTGAAGATATGAGGTTCTCTGGACTGCTTTGAAAAATTCTTATGAAATGATTGGATGTACTATTAATTAAGTACTACAAAGTAGTGAGTACAAAGTACTATAAAATAGAATAAAGGACCTAAATTGTTATATTGTGTATGCAGTCTGAACAAGGTGCAACATGTTGCAAACCATTTTAAAGTTTGAATGAATGAATGAAAAAGAAAAGGACATTTGCTAAATATAGTAAGAATTAGTACAGCAGAAGAAAAGTAATAACTCACACAAATGACAACTGATTCTTTATTTTCTTAGTGAGTTTTCTTAAGGTTAATGTCACGCTTTTCATATAGATGTTATAAGATGGTGCCAATACTGCATATTAAACATTTTAACATGCAACACATCTCTAAAACATGAATGTGGCATTTCTATTTTATGAGAACATTTCCTTATACATTTATTACATTATCGAAATATAGTGTACTAGGTGTGAATGCACATTATACACACAATACTGTACCTCATTATAATTTTGTTTATAATTTTAACATAATTTTGCTTATGGTACTTACAATGGCAGTTTTGTGTAGAACAATCCCTTATGTGAAAGTTACCATTTGTATTGACTATTTTATGAATGGATGTAAAAATTAATAAATGTAAAAGTAGTACAAGAAAATATTGTATCATAGTATTTAATGTACAATTGAAAACAGATGGAACAAAAGTATTAAGTATTCTTCAAATCTGCAACACTGCACTGTATTTAAAATAACAGTTCCAAAACAATACATTTGCATTTACAGCAGGATACAAAAACATGTGAGTTTCTTTCTTTTAACAACCCCGATGGGTGCATAATCTAACATTTAAACAAAATGTACTACTAACTAGAATTGTTTCTCCACATTTTTGTTCCTGAAATTAGAGGTTTTTGTCTGCTGGGGCAACCTCTAAGAACAGTTGCAGAAACACAGTAAGCTTCTTCAGTACACCAGGAAAGAGCTTGTAATGAATAAAAGGAATGTAAACTAAAACTCCACTTAAGATGAATAAAGTCACATAGAGGTATTCTATTTGGGGATTGTCTATGACAGGGGCCAGCACAAGAAACACTGCTGCAATTAGGACCAATATGGGTATTAAAATAGGAACCTGTAAAGAGAGTAAATCATATATATATTAATATTTAAGATAAAGGAAATCAGGTACACTTGAATTAGTCAGTATTTGGTTAAAAGAGCAGGAAGTGTATAATGTCATCAAAATGTATCTAAATCTATTGAAAAATAAATATTTCTCCACACAAACTATCACTGTGACAATATACAGTATATAAAGATGATAAGGTTCTATTTTACTTAAACACTTTCAACATGTATTTATCAGAGGGCTTGAGGCCCTTGTCTTTGCATTTATATATATATTATATGTATATTATAACTTAGATTATAGTTTGCAAGCAACCTTGTATGGTCGTGGAAGCTCTGGTTTCTTGATCTTTAGGTAAATAAGACCAGACAGGGTGATTCCATAGAAAAACCAGGCAGTAAAACTAAAAAAACACGAACAATTAATATTAGGTAACAACTAAATATTGTGCATTCCTTTGTAAAGAATTAAAGCAAAATATAACGTGTTACGTATGCCAGATAACATAAAAATTAATAAATGCAGTTGATGTCTTTGTCTAACACCGATCAAGTGTGATTATCAATTTTGACATCCCAACATATACTGTAAGATTGCTGTTACCTGAAAAAGTTGACAATGCTCTGGAAGTCTCCTGGAATCAGAACGATTAGGGAGATGACTGTGGTGAAGATCAGTGCTGGAGAGGGAGTCAGTCTATGGACATGAGCCATAGCCAGAACATCTGGCTGGGAATCATGCATCACCAATACTGTTAGGTAACACAACATTTGTGTGCTAAAGGAATGTAGTCTTGGTAGTTCTAAAAACGTCTGGTTTTGAGCCACTAAAATAAAAAATGTCATTACAGAAAGATTACAAGATGCCATCATATTGCAAAAATATAAAACACAACAGGAACTGTACCGTAGTTACATAAACTGCCAGGGTGCATGTTGTGAGAGGGTAATGAAATTCTCACCAAGTGTCCTTCCCTTGCGGCCACGAAGCACACGCGGCCACCACTGAAGAACGTCCCATTCAGCGAACCAAACGCAGATAAAGCTGCAGCTACTGACATGACCCATCCCCAGCTCCCTAGCACTTTATTCCTGTTGAGGGATGGAAATGGTACACATGAACTGCTAGTTACCATTTGTTTATTTCTGAATGCAACCTAAGGATACCTATAGATCCCCATGGGAACGTCTCAAGATGATTACCCCCAGGTAACTGCTACCGCACTGGAAGACATCAGCTCTGTGGGTGTCATTACTGTCAAGTAGCTCACATTCACCAGGATGTACAGCACTGTCACCATGGGAATGGCTATCATAACTGCTCTGGGAAGATTCACCTACAGGAAGTACAGAGGTACTAATGGTTATTACACACATGCACACACACACACACACACACAGTTATACAGATAGATATGTACAAGCGGAACGATAATACTAATGCGATAATAATACAATAATACTTGTTCTGTAAATACTGTTGTGTCGTGAAAAGGGAAAATATAAAAATACAAACCTGACATTAATTGTCTTTCTGATGTGTGCATATGCAAAGTGAGCCATAAATGCGAACTCAATGCACGCACACAAAGACATGGATCTCACCTCTGGTTTCTTCAACTCTTCCGTCACATAGTTCAGATTATACCAGCCGGCATATAAGAAAAGGCCTTGATAGAAGACCATCCCTAGAAAGCTCACGCCCCACTGGCCGCCTTTAAAGGCAGTGTGTAATTTTCCACAATGACGTCACTGGCCTCTGTAAGTACTATCCCTCCAACTACAATGACCACAAGACCCAACACCTTGGCCACCAAGAAGATCACCTGAATTCGTATGGCAAAGCACACGTTTAACACGTTGGTCACGGCTACTGTCAATATGGTTGCCGATGCTACACACTTAAGTATCAATGACGGAGGAGAGCAGCCCGGGTAAAAGGGTGCAGTCACATACTCTGCAAAGCTGAGTGATATTGTGTCAATCCTCATTCGGCCTCACAATAAATACAAAGGTGATGGCTGTGAAGAAAGCGGGACATGGGCCGTAGATCCTCAGGATGTAGAAGAAGTCCCCGCCAGATTCTGGAATGATTGTCCCAAGTTCAGCGTATGAGAGAGCAGCGAGCATGGCTACGAGACCAGTGATGGCCCAGATCAACAAGCTTGCCTCAGGGCTTCCTATGTTGGCCAGTACAAACAGGGGGACATGAATATGCAAGATCCAATCATGGTCCCTGCAACCAGAGCCACACCACCAATTAAACCCATTTCCCTCTTCATTGTCAGGCGCTCTGGTTCTTTGACAGCCATGGTAAGGTGATGCTTTTATCACACAGGGATGATGACAGAAGGGATCCGATCTCACAGAGTGCTGAACGATTTAAGGTTCCACTCTTCTACAAGGGTGGAACCCAAACACATAATAATTTGTTTGGGTGTCTTGGAGAAGTCTGGTAGAACATGTTGAAATTAAATCTATTGCATAAACCCAAACACATCAGGTGCAAAGTACCTAATGTTAATAACTTATCAAACATCGCAATGGATTTCATGATTTGGTAACAGCTTTTCACATGGCATTACATATTAACTGTAACAAACTACATATACTTGGCATGTTGATTTTGTGTTGATAGTTTCATAATATAAAAATACTTAGTATTTTACAGATCAAAACTAATAGATTGTATTATGGTAAATACCTGTTGCATTGCAAAAATGTAGTTGTGGTAATATAAAAAGCAGTAAACATTAACAAGAATGTGAATGTGGGTTCCTACCTCTGGCCGTTTAAGCTCTTCAGTAACATAATTCAGGGTGTTCCATCCATCATAGGACCACAAACCTTGATAGAAAGCAATCCCAATGGAGCTGACACCAACATTGGTTCCCTCAAAGGAATTGTCAAAGTGCTCTGTGTGGCCTGTAAAGAGCATTACCATCCCAGCAATTATAATCACTGCTAGTACCAACACCTTGATCACCATACTGGTCACCTGTATGAGCGTGACCAAGCGGACGCTCAGGCAGTTGACTAAAGCCAGCAGCAGAATAGACCCTGCAGCCACACATTTCACCACCAGCACTGGCGGAGTGCAGCCATCATATAACGGCGCCACAACATATTGTGCAAAGCTCAGGGCGATACCAGTGGCACTGGCCGGCCTCATGACAACAACAAAGCTGAAAACGTACATGAAAGCAATCACTTTCCCAAAAGTCCGCATAAAGTAGATGTACTCCCCTCCAGACTCGGGAATTACAGTGCCCAGTTCGGCGTAGCACAGAGCTCCCAGCATAGAGATCAGCCCACAGCCAGACCAGATCACCAGACTGGCCCCTGGACTCCCAATTGTGGACAGCACAGTCTGCGGAGATATGAAGATCCCAGATCCTATCATGGTGCCGGCTATGAACGACACCGCTCCTGTGATCCCGACCTCCCTCTTCAAGTTCAGTCCCTGTTTGTTATTTGCCATTATGGAGCTGGATGCTTACAGCTTTTCACTACAAGAGACTAGTGTTTGCCCCACCAAGGACATGCATAGGCATTTATTGTATCTATTTAATATTCCACGGAAACAAATATATATCTTTATTACACAGAGTATGCATCTTTGGAATGTATTGCAGAGATTAGGTTAAAGATTAATATCTTTGTATGGTACATAAGTATATTATTCACATACCTTTAAAGGTTTCAAAGTATTAATCCAGGTACCGTTAACATTTAACCTACAAGATGTACCAACATGTCTAATCACTTACATACAAACAGAATACTGAATCTCTAGTTAAGAGACATTGTAAATGAAGGTGTTGTTAATCTTTCCAAAGTCTCAAGTATTGTAAACATAGAACACATTGTTTGTATTACTTAAGAAATACATTTTCATTTCCTTTTCAGCAACACATTAGGTGAAGGTGGCTACTGTTTGTATTTCTTTTGTAATCTCAGCATGAGTCCAGCAATGTCTGTTGCAGACATTCTACAATTTGGTCATTCAGCAGATTATTGTATCCAAAGTAATTTACAATGAGTACGCATTAAAAGCATTACAGATAATGTAGGGGTTAAGAACATTGCATCTATACACACACACTCACACAGTGCACATACAATCTCTCACTCACACACACATACGCACTCTCACACACGCTGCTATGTAATGTGACATATTTACTGTAAATATTTTTTAAAAACTATAGTACATTTAACTTAACTATACAAAATATATTTTCGCCAGAGCTGCCACACACTTGACCAACAACACAGGAGGGGTGCAGTCTGAATACAAAGGGGCCACAACATACTCAGCAAAACTCAGTGACATAGCAGCGACACCTGCAGGTCTGGAAAACAGCAATGAACTAAAGCTTAAAATAAATGCAAGGACAGGGCCTTATGTCCTTAAGATATAGATGTAGTTTCCTCCAGACTCTTGTATGACAGTACCTAGTTCAACGTAACAGAGAGAACCCAGCACTGCCAACACACCACAGCATGTCCATATCACCAAGCTGGCCCCAGGGCTATCAATGTTGACAAGCACAGACTGGGGGGACATGAAGATACCAGATCCGATCATAGTCCCAGAAATAAAGGACATGGCTCCAACCATCCCAATTCCCTGTAAACCAAAATTCCCATAATTCTAGATTGTAAAGAAAAACATTTAACATACTGTTTATATGAATGATATTGAAGGTACAAATAATAAATAAACTAACTTAAAATACAAAATGTAACATGCGCTAAAGTTGTAAGGTCAGAACTTACAGAAGGTGCCTCCACTTCATTCCCTGTTAGGCTGTAGTTTGGTAAAAACAAAAACACTCAACAACCACTGGCTCGTCTATGCAATGTATTATGTGAACATGAATAATTTATTCCTACAATTCAGCAGAAGGAAAAGATATCAATCTGGCAACTTCCACTGTCAAAAATGTAATTAATAAATGGCAGTAAAGGAGAACTGTGACTGTCATGACAAGATCAGGAAGACAAAGACATCTCTCAGAACTGCCCATATGCACTATGTGGCAGTAAAGCAAAGCAAAAGCCCATATCCCTGCATAGGTCCTGCAGGAAGCTTTAGCTGGCACTAGTGATAGTGTCCGCTCTGCAGCGCATGGAAAGGGAACCAGAAAGAAACCTTACATACTCATTACAAAAGTACATTTTGGGTATGTTGTTATATGTTGCGCAGGCCTATGACTGAGAAGTCATATACTGTACCACCCAGAGTTCCGAAGCCAAGTGTTGGGACTTTGTGGACATACTGATTACATAGTCTATTTGTATTATTTACCAAATAAAATTGGGGCAATTAGTATTTTGTTTAAGAAAGTAGGCTACTGTTCATATTAAAGTATCTCTATATGACTTTCTGCCACTAAATGTCACACTTAGCACACCAGCATCTCAAACCAAATCAAATGCTCTGTGGTCCACACACAGAAACACATGCGCTATACTATGAAAACAAAGACCAGAGGGCGTTGGAATACAAAACACACAGGGAGTGTGACGTCATTCTCTGCAAAGGACACAATTACTTCACTATAGAAAAAAGTTGTTTGCTGTTATATTGTTTAAAATATTGAAATATTGTATAAAGAATGAAAGCATTGATTACTTAGTAATCTCATCATGTGTCCAAACGTGGCTGTTGTAGAAGTTCTATTATAATATTCATGTTTAAATATTTTAATCAAATATCATGACTCTTAAGGTTCAGACTGAAATAGTTTAGGATGGATCCCCACCCCCCCCCCCCACCCCACCCCCCCACACACACCTGACTGTAGAGAAGAAATGTAACATAGAATAAAACATTTAAAACACAGGCTACAGCCTAAATGTCTTGATGTTTAGAAATTATATTTCCCTAGAAGACAATAGCTGCCCGTCAACGTTAACATTACATTATTAATCTAACTTGTGAATGTTGTCAGAACCGCCTATGCCACAGGATGTCATTGCTAACAAATATGTGGTTATCCAATTGTTTATGTAGAAATACCACAAAATCCATTTTGGAAACGTTTTACCAACTGATACATTACATTTGTGTTCTATCCTTTTACCTCGGGACGTTTCAACTCTTCCGTCACATAATTCAGATTGTTCCAGCCATCATAGGACCACAGGCCCTGGTAGAAAGCAACGCCAATTGGATTGATGCCAACGTTAGTTTTCTCAAAGGAGTCTTCAAAGCTATCCGTGTGTCCTCTGATAAGAAATACAGATCCTCCTATAATAATCACTACCAGTGCCAGTACCTTGGCCACCATAAAAAAAACTTGAACTGACATAGAAAAACGAACATTAAGGCAGTTCACCGTGGCCAGTGTTATGATCGCCAGAGCTGCCACACACTTGACCAACAAAGCAGGAGGGGTGCAGTCCGAGTAGAAAGGGGCCACAACATACTCAGCAAAACTCAGTGAGATGCCAGCAACACCTGCAGGTCTGACAAATAGCACAGAACTAAAGATTAACATGAAGGCAAAGACTGAGCCTGACGTCCTAAGGATGTAGATGTACTCTCCCCCAGACTCTTGTATGACAGTACCCAGTTCAGCGTAGCAGAGAGAACCCAGCACTGCCAACACACCACAGCATGCCCATATCACCAAGCTGGCCCCAGGGCTGCCAATGTTGACAAGCACAGACTGGGGGGACATGAAGATGCCAGATCCGATCATAGTCCCGCCGATAAGGGACACGGCTCCAACAAGCCCAACTTCACGTTTCAGCTTGAGTTTCTGCGTCTGATCATCCATCGTCACCGAACGTATGTCGTTAGACATGTTTTCCTTGACCTCTACTGGAATAAAGTGAGATAATTGTGTCCAAAGTCACAGTTACATCAAGTTAATAATTACATGGGTGTGAAATGTTTTTACAACTGACACCATCAGTTTCAGATTTGTGTGTTTTGTACAGTCAACATCTCTCTAATGCCATAATAACAGCGTACAATGGTGTCACTTTCCTATTCTGTGTTAAATACAGTTTACTTCAAGATGCTCTTGGATGAATAGGTGTGTGCACGTACCGTAGTGCAATTTGTGGTTGATGGCCCTATATTTGATACAGCCTATGTGGAATGAGTATAGGTTAGGCCTACTTGTTATGTTAGTAGTCTATTATGTAAATTATGGCTAGTTTCTTTTTCATTTTTCTGTTTCCTGCACTGTACATTATGTGCTCAAGTTATAACATTTAACACAGCCACTGTATATAGGGCCTACGTTCATGTAAAAACATACCCTTTGAGCGCTATCTTTTATACATGTTTAGATAGCCTCTAATGGTAAGCATACTCATAACTTTAATAAGTTATGAGTAGGCTTACATTTTGGACAATAGCTTAGACTCCAATTCCTTTTTAGACGTTAAATATTTTTCTTGTGCCACTTTAATGTCTGTTACTTCCACAATGTTCTACATTGAAAATAAAGCTCATTACAGGTATTGGTATTTTTTAATTTTTAGCTGCATTGGAAAAACAAGAGACTATTTCAGATGTATTATCAATGAAAAACCAATAAAGGTTACCAGTATAATACAAACCATAATGGATATTAGACACACTATTGATATTTGTAAAAATACAAAATAAATCATACTAATGTGCACACTACGATTTATCCTCCTCCCCGATATAAAAACAAATGTTATCATAATATAACGTGACGAACACTCACTCTATAGAGGTACTACACTACGATGCAGGCAGTTTCACGGTGTAACCTCATTATCATAAGTCTTCTGTGGCAACATAAGTACATGTTGCAGTGCGTTTTAAGTTACACGTTCAACAAGCCCACATTGATGTCATTCATACAAGTCATTCTGGGGACGACACTCCACACAAGCCACCGTTCAAAATCAGTGCTGGCCTTCAATAGAAAAGCATGGAAGAGATTGGCATACACGTCAGTTCAGGTAAATTCCGTTTTCCCTTGAGAAGAATGCTCCTGTTTGGAAGGGGTTGTGGAAGGGGGTTGTGGAGGGGAGGGGTGGTGTCTCGGTTCAGCCGAGGCGCTCTGCGCTATCAAGAGGGTCCGCCCTCGCCGCCGGTGATGAACAGGTGAATGCCCTTCTTAGAGTGCAGCATCTGTGCGGCCCGCTGGGCCCCGGTGATGGCGGCCAGCTTGTGGGCATCGTAGCGGGAGTAGAGGGCGGTGCAGGTCCAGCTAGCTTCCTCCCCGTGGCCACCCGCTGCTAGCATGTTACACATCTCGCTGTAGAAGTGAGGGTAGGTGGGAAGCCCGAAATAAATCAAATTCCGGATCCCCTTGATGGTATATCTGGGAGGGGGCAGGGGGAGGGCACAAAAATTAACAATTTAATCAAGTGCTTCGCGTCGACGATGGCAAGGAATACTCCCTGAGGGTGGTGTGCTTGTGAACTGACCGCTTGTAGAAGTGGAAGCGCTCAGTGAAGAGCAGCAACTGCTTTTCCCCTTTCTGGAAGTAATGCCTGGCTCTGGACACCTCTGATTTGCTGGAGTACTCGCAGATGCAGGTCAAGTTGAGCTCCTCCTTCTTCATGTAGTTGCGCAGCCGCACGTAGTCAAAGTATGACGGGACGTAGATCAAGGTGTGCGACATAACGGAGTCCTTGTATTGAGGTAGAACTTTATCCACAAAGAAATTGAACCTGTATGTGGATGGGGAAGGGGGACGGGGGGACAGGAAGAGATGTTTGGATTAGGGCCCGTCACCTGTTCAAAATCCAAGCGGGCAGTCAGGTGCTGTTGTACACCACGGAGGCTACAACAGCAGGTACAATCAAGTTTGTTTTGTCAGATCACCAACATACTGTACTTAAACTGTTGAGATACCTAGGAAGACTCATAGTACATAGTAACCACCAATAACATCCACCAATAACATAGTCCACCGATCGATCAAGGACAAAAATTCCAAAAAATCTTGTTACATTGGTAAAAAGTCCAGATAATCTAATCCAGTCAAATATTTAGTCCAGAGAACATTATTACATTAATAATTACTGCACGGACTGCCGTTTAATTAATTTCATATAAACTGGCAGACGTCATTTTCTTTTCGGTCATATCGTTACTCTAGTTCGCACCTTAGCCTAGCTCTCAAAATAGCCACTCCATGCTGCAAAGGTTTCAATTGACAGATCAATTCAATCAATCAATCAATCAATCAATCAATCTTTATTTATATAGCACTTTTCATACAAATTCATGTAACACAAAGT
>JAODOY010049226.1:0-18925 GCA_025399855.1 Forbesichthys papilliferus | reverse complement strand
GAGAGAGAGAGAGAGAGAGAGAGAGAGAGAGAGAGAGAGAGATAGCTCTACCTTTTAGTTATTAATATATTAATGTGAGTACTTAATATGAGGTGCTGTTTTAGCTCAGGCCCATACCGATGTTTCAGCTGGCCAAAGAACTGTTTGGCCTGCAGTAGTTATACTACTGTTAACGTGTTAGTGTGTAAGTTCTGGGATAATTAAAAGTATTATCATTAGGTTTGTGCTGTTGTGACGGCCCTGCATTTAGCAGGCCCGTGGTTCTAATTGGCTAGGATAGGCCATGGTTAGCATACAGAACGCACTACATACATTCAGTACATACACCTACAGACATTAACACCTAATTATGTTATTCTCTTTGTTAGTTTAGAGTTTGTGTTTCTTTAGTTTACGGCCCTTGAGCCAGGTCGTAATACTGTATATAATACAAGTCATACCTGAACAGAATACGTATTTTACTGTACCTCTAATGAAGCCCTAGTAGTACTGACTTGGTGTTTGTGTTTGTATGCGAATTGAACTCTCACTGTTAAGTGATAAGGCACACCTTTGCTTAGCTCTGCCCCCAGTGGCCAGATAGTAGGAAAGCACTTCTCTCTGTAGCTATTATTAAAGTGTTACTGTACCCCAGCTCTGAGCCTGACTCCACCTACTACAACTTTTGAAAATGTGTCAAGGAGCTGAATGAGGGGAGGGGCTGCAAGGGAGGACCCCCGTTAACATTAACGTTAACATTTGAATGTGATGACGTATGAGTGTACTAAGTGTACCGTTGAAAACCAGCCACGTCGTGGGGTGATTTTCAACCGATATGACGTGTACTGTAGTTCTGTTTTCAGACCATAACATGCAGATTTTCAACAAAATGGGAATTCTGTCAATATTAACACCAGCATTGATGTGTCTCCTCACAGATCAAACCTATTACTTAATTTACAGCTCAGAAAACACATTTTAGGGTGCAGGTACACTTCAAAGCTAAGATTTAGCATCAGCCAAACATGCCCTACGTAAACAGATACCTTGATAGTGTTATTAGTGTAGATAAATAAGCAGTAGTGCTGGGTTAGGGTTATGGCAGTTAAAAGGCTTGAATAGCAGTCCCTTTGGGACGCTTAGAAATATAGTTTGTTTTTTTAGGGCATGGTACTGTATGCGATGATGCCAGATACATTAACTGTCACATCTGTTAAACCTTAATGAGATGTGCGGGTGGCTGCCTATGCCTATTTGCTCTGCTTCAGAGCAGCCTTTTCATGTAATGCTATTTTAATAAATTATTTTGGTTATTATTGCATGTGCATGAATATGACATTAGCCTACAGCTCCTGTCCATACTGTATGTAATATGTATATAAAGTATCTACTGTATACAGTATGTTATATATATATATATATAGTATCTACGGTATGTAATATGTATGTATATATACAGTATCTACTGTATACTATATGTAATATGTGTATATATATACAGTATATATCTACGGTATATAATCTATTTACTATATGTAATATGTATTTACAGTATCTACTCTATGTAATATGTATATATATACAGTATCTATCTACGGTATATAATGTATATACTGTCTGTACTATGTATTTACAGTATCTACTCTATGTAATATTTATATATACAGTATCTATCTACGGTATATAATGTATAGACTGTCTGTAATATGTATATACAGTACACAGTACACTACTGTACAGAACAGGCATGGACTAAACCCAGTTTCTGTGCTTTTCCACTTCTGTAGAAAACTTAGAAAGTAGGTTTTGTTTGAAAGATTTATCAAGGCTTGGCTTCAGTTAGGAACACGCATTGCCAAAAGTCCCGCTCGGAGCCAGACAGCTGACGTCTCACTTAGACCACCAGACCTATTTGCCGCATAGGCAACTTCTGAACTTATTTGTGTGTGTGTGTGTGGGGGGGGGGGGAGGGGGGTCTGAGAACCATGACATGTCTTGGTTGTTGGTGTTGAAACACCAGCAATCGCATTGTATATAAAAGTCTGATTTCTAACGCCATAAAATATTGACGCTTGTATGTGTCATCATGGCTATTAGCTATGATACAGCTCTGGAAAATATTTAGAGCACTACAGCAATTTCTCTGGTTTTACTACATTTATACATTTAGATTTTTTTTATTTACATGTAATATTTATTTTTATACTTTTTTCTTTTATATTTTTTAAACATTTACAGTATATTCATGATTATACTTTTAGTCTCTTATTTTTGCCATTGTTTATGTTAAGAAACAAGTTGCCATGTGGCCTGATATGATGTTTACTTTGTTCTCACATGGACCACATGGCTTTGCCTTTCCCAGCCAATCAGCTGCCTGCCTGCATGCCTGCCTTTTTTCACTATTTTTGTCTTTCACCAGTCATTCACTTGCTCTTTCTCTCTTTTCATCTATTCCTCCTTGTTTTTTGGCAGAAATCCTTGGTTTATGCGCGCGCGTGTTCCAGATAGTTAGAAACAGGGAGAAAAGAGGGTACGCATGAATTAGGTTGCAAGGCTTACGTCTGCCTGTCAGTGCCAGCATTGGGAACTGGATCAGAATTGTTATACCTCTCTCCTCCTCTCTCCTCCTGCCATATCCTTGCCACCAAGCCCCTCTCTGGAATGTTCCCCATTTTTCGCAGGGGGCCCGGATGTGCTGCCATAGACTGGTAAACGCTCTTCCTATCTAGCCTGCAAACAGACAGGAAATCGCTTGCACACTGACTTTTCTATGCTTTCCAGTTCAGCAGTGGTGTGTGCAGTTTGAGAGTGCGGTATTCTTTTGTACAATATTGTCTTTTACGGTTTAGACAAGGAAGGAAGAATGTTTTACCTGGCGGTCTGTGATAGCACTTCTGGGTCACGGAAGAAAGGCAAGCACTGTGTCTCTCGATGTTCTGCTATGTAATGAGCATGTGTACAGCGTTTGCTGTGACCCCTGCTTGGCACTGAAGTGTGTATGTGTTCACGTGGCCTGGCAAGGTGTCAGAGCCCCTATACAACCTTGAACAGCTGGCACATGTGGCGCTCACGTGTGACAGCTGAAATAGTTGTGTCAGGAAAGCATCTGCAGTTTTGTGGCTGTGGTTCCAGGTTCACAAGATTGATTGTGCTTTTAGTTTGAATACATACTTCCGCCATCTGTCACCCGCTCTGTATTTTATTTCTATTTTTTATTTATTTTATTCACCCTCTTTGCTGGTTTCCTTCCCTTGTCCCCTAATGTCTTGTCTCCACGGCCTTGAGTTCTCTCCCATCTCTCCTCTCTCTCCCTTGCTCTTCTCAGAGCTGAAGAGAACTAAATACTCTTAAACTCCTGAAGCTCAATTATGTCCACATCCGCTCTTGACTAATCGTGCTTGTATAGGCAGTGCGAGTGCATGTGTGTGTGTTTGTGTGGGAGGGCATGTTGATTATTGTTGTCCATTAATTAATCTGTATTTTTTTTCTCATTCAAGGACCCAAATTAACTTCACAGTGGCCATTGACTTCACAGCTTCGAATGGTAAGTATAACACACACACACACGCGCACAGACACACACAGTGCACACACACACAGTGCACACACACACACTGTGCACACACACTGCGTTCAATTAGATTTAGAATGTTTTTCATGTCTTCATAGTCCTATAGTAGAGGATTTCTCTGCAGTATTTGTGCCTGGATTATATGTCTTTTGGGCAAGGCACTAACCCATTTTACTCTGTGTCCAGATGTAGTGGATGTAATTATATAGTACCCACAGTGTCTTCAGGGAGTGTAAGTGGGTAAATTGAGTTTCTCTGAGATGGAGAGGCTGTCAACATGTCAAAGTTCACATCTAATTTTCTCCACATACCACAACGGCACCCCAAGATTAAAGATGTGATCTCATCCTCTATTGTATTGATGAGGAGGAAATCAATTATGTTTACTCATAATGATACTATAGACCAGTCAAGGCACTAGTCAATATTGTACCATGAATCACTCGGTTAGTTTAATCAAACCTCCATGAACCATTATTTCCCTCAAGTTGAATTAATGTTAACTGTTAACGTTTGAAGTGGTATCTCCAATAAGCAGCACACCAGTGGCATCCATGTTTCGGCAAACATTTTAGGGGCAGGGATAACTGTTGGACTAGCTGCAAGACGCGCTGTGTGTAGGTCACAGTCATAAAACGTGGTGCCGCATTTTAAATAATAGAGCGGAAGATACAAAAGTGCTTTAACGGTGCTTTAATAAACCATTAAAAATGATTTTGGATAAAAAACATTAACACATATTGAAGAGGAGTAAATAAGAACATAATTGTTATGCTAACAACTAGTCGCTAAATGTAAAATGACACATTATAATTAGCAAGATTTACTGTGTTGTGTAATGTGTGCATGCATTTATATTTGCCCTGCTGTGTTTTTTGTGTGTGTGTGTGTGTGCACGTGTACATTTAAGTGTAGACAAACCAGTCCTTCCATAGCTGCTCACAAGTTAAGTGCGTGAGTTTCTCTCCATGTGGTGTTTTGTTGGCATATACACACACACGCCCATCTACCCTTCTGTTGCCACACACATCTGCGTTATGTGGCCCGTGGATGTCATCTCCCGCAGATGATTTGCATGCATTGTTTAGTCCAAAACAACAACATTGGCTGTAACCAGACCCAGTGTTTACTGTGTGAATACAGGGTCTGGCCACGCTCCATTGGGAAGTGTTCACAGTCGTTGCCTCCTACTGGGCGTAGACCTCTGGTTCACTTTGAAACTATTGGACAGCGTTTAACCAATCGCCGTAGCTACAAATGTTTTGATCGCCTCATCTAGCTCCACCGCCGTTTAGAAACTTGACCTCAACGTCATCTCACTAACCCACGTGACTAGGTCGCCAGCAGGGTGGCTGTGAAAACGCTAATGCAAACAGGGTTTCCAGACTGTAATCTCATCTAAATAAATTGATCTGAGAGCAATAGTCGAGGTGCTGGGCACCTTGATAACAGAAATATACAGGTAGACCCGTATCAAGACATTTCATGAATTACCAGACCTCTAGACTTTTCCCTAACTCGAACTAAAAGGTCATTTGACTATATGACCAGTAGATTAAAAAACAATTCCTGGAACTTAAGACCTGGCCTTACTACCCAGTGGAGTTCAGAAATCAATTGTATTCCCCTCAAGAAGTATGGTAATTGCTTATGCTAACTAGCTGACAATCGCATAAAACAAATCATAAACTACAGCACAGTACTGTATACACTTTTTATAGCATGTGGGTTGTCTGCAACGCATCAAGCCATGTACAGTAGCATCTTTTGGCTTGTGTTTTATATCAGACAGCTTTCACCAACACCAAAAATTGCTTTTGAGTGAATGTGAATGGCTGGGCTACCGTGCGTTGTGACAATGTCTTCAGAGCGGCCTTCCCTCTGTGTGTGTGTGTGTGTGTGTGTGTGTGTGTGTGTGTGTGTGCGTGCGTGCGTGCAGGCAACCCAGCCCAGCCCACCTCTCTCCACTACATGAGCCCCTATCAGCTGAATGCCTACGCCATGGCGCTTAAGGCTGTGGGCGAGATCATCCAGGACTACGACAGCGACAAGATGTTCCCCGCCCTGGGCTTCGGGGCCAAGCTGCCGCCCGAAGGACGCATCTCCCACGAGTTCGCCCTGGTGAGGACGGCCGTGGGGGGGGAGAGGGGGGGAAGAGAGAATGGGGGTGGAGGGAGAAGGACGAGGAAAACAATAATGTCTCGTCTCCTCCGCTTTCCCCTTTCATTATGTGTGTGTGGTGTGTTTGTGTGTGTGTGTGTGTGTGTGTGACTGACGGTAGTCCCGCGTTGGCTCACGTTGTGTTGTTGTGTTTCGACTCACTTGTTGTGTTTGGGCTCACGTGTTGTTGTGTTTCGGCCACCCCACACAGAACGGGAACCCTCAGAACCCCTACTGTGCAGGGATCGACGGTGTGATGGAGGCATACTATCAGAGCCTCAAGTCAGTTCATCTGTATGGACCCACCAACTTCTCACCTGTCATCAACCACGTGGCCAGGTATCAGACACGCACACACGCACGCACGCACACACACACACTCAAACTGCAGGGTTGCGCACGTTAAAAATAAAATAAATAAATAAATCTCTCATTCACATTTTAAGACTTTATTCAGCACTTTGTAGAAGCCTCTTTGGAAGCAATTAAAGCTGCCTGTCTTCTTGGGTACTTCTTTGCACACCTGGATTTTGGCTGTCCAATTCTTTTCGGCAGATCCTTTAAAGCTCTGTTAGATTGGATGGGAAGCATCTGCTATTCTCAGGTCTCTTCCACATGTGTTTTATGGGTCTGGGATTTTGCTGGGCCATTCAAGGACTTGTCCTGAAGCCATGTTTAATGTTCAATGATTAAATCTTTGATTAAATGTATTTATTGATTGACAGCCATAATATTTAGTTAAAGGTGGGGTTAGTTTTGCTAGCCCCACACATTGAAACACATTGTGAAGCACAGTGTAGTGCTGTGACTTTGTCGTTGTGAGCGGTTTTCACCACTTTGTTCATGTTCGTATTTACCGTGTCGGGGCTGTATTATTATTTCACCACACACAGAGAACAGTAAGCTAGCGAAATGTGAGGTGATATTTGGTCAATTTGACAAAAAGTGTATTAGCTTGCGATAGATGAATAAAATACATTGACCTTATGGAGTTACTAGTACTCAAACCAGTTTATCAATATTTATAGTTTCAGAACCCTGCAGTGTAGTTTGAGCTTTTAGCCGTTTTTCCACAAGCTTTCATCTTCGTTTACGTGTGCCTCTGTTCCCTGAATGACGGCTGATGAGCTCCAAATGAGCAGGCTGCGCCGCTAAGTGGCGTGGGCCGCCGATAATGAAGTCTCTGACCACCTGCTCAGTCGCCGGCAGCTGCTGGAGGACCACACATTGGAGGCTTGTGGAGGCACGGCGCCCTCCGGGGTACCTGGGTGGTGTGTCTTACCCCGGCACATAGCTGACACAGGAGAGGATACACGATCTGGGCCTCTGAAACACTTTGTGTTGATGATGACTGCTGCATTGTGGAGAGTCACTTCCTGACAATGCGGAAAACAGTTTGTGTGTGTGTGCGTGTGTCTAGGTACGCGTCGTTGGTGAAGGACGGTTCACAGTACTTTATACTGCTCATCATCACAGACGGCGTCATCTCAGATATGGCCCAGACCAAGGAGTCTATTGTCAATGTAAGAGCATCCCATAATAATAATAGCTACAGAGCTGTTTGATTTACTACTCACCATCTGCCATCACAAAACTTTCAAATTAATGTTGTTTGCCCACTAAATGCTTGCGTACAACTTTTACAATTGAAGCAAGTAAGAAGCAAAATGGAACAAGGTTTGTTTTTGTCTTATTCATACAAAAGTAAATAGAAAAAAAGAATAGGTGTTGACGCGAGCTGAGAAACTAAATGTACAGTTGAAATGGAAATTAATTGGGAGGGGAAAAAAAGCTTGTTTGTTTTTATTTCTGATGTCATATACTCTATTCCCAAGCAGCCACACAGCCAGCAAAACCCAATTATAATATAATTTACAGTGAGGCACAGGTATCACATCCAGAAGGCAATGCCTTCTATTAGATAAAAATGTTATTTTTATTATTTTTATTTCTTTGTATGCTTTGAATTTGTATCTTTACCCTCGGAGCATCAACACAGCTAATCGTGTTTGGAACAGGGTCAACTGTATTGTCTATTGTAAAGTGAAGAAAGGTGATGTTTTGCAGCATTCTTCTCTTTCCACTCCTTTAGACTCCTCTCTAAAAGGGGGTAATATGACTGGGAAGCCTTCAATTAAAATAAATTCTGTGTTTGCTGCGCAGCTCTTGCTTTTGACAGCATATTATTTGCCCTGCGTTTGCTCTCTCCATCACTGTCAGACTGCCGCGCGGGCTGCGGGGCAAGAAGCCTGCGCGTGCGACGAGAGAGAGAGAGAGAGAGAGAGAGAGAGAGAGAGAGAGAGAGAGAGAGAGAGAGAGAGAGAGAGAGAGAGAGAGAGCACAGTATGATAGAGCATTGGGCGTCAAGGAGAAAAAGAAGGTGTGTGTGTGTGTGTAGGTGAGGGGGGCCAGTTATTAAAAGCAATTGCATTGCCTCTTGGATGTCTCAGGAGAGTGGAATCAGTGGAGATGTGGTGGTCAAAATGAGTGGCGGCCATTTTGGTGCAATGCTGCTGATGCTTCTAGTGTCTCCATAAGGGGAAGGGTCTGGTTAAACGCCTTGGCAGAGAAACTGTCACAGAAGTTGAAGAGGGAGAGGTGTTAGACAAGGAGGAAAGAAATGAGATGTGGAGGGTTGAGGAGGTGCAATGTGCAGATAGATTTATACATACTATTTCTTGGAAAACGACTGTAAATGTTATCGTATTACATGTAAAGGCATTTAGTTTCCATCGCACGCTTAACAAGGGCTGTTAACCTGCCAGTTTCTCTTAAAGAAACAGAATGAGAAGAGGCGGTGATAGAGAGAGATGGAGAGAGAGAAGGAACTTCTCTCTCGTGTGATCCATGGTTCCCTGCAGCTGGCAGTCCAAACGTCACTCTCCCGGGCACTCTCCCACTTTCAGCTTGTTATGAACATACCCGCGCACGTGCGTGCGCGCGCATGTTGGCATCACCGCCAGCATGTCTGTTGTAAGCCGTCAGTGCAGGTTGAGTCGCTGCCACGCTGGTGAGATGCCCGTCAAAACTGGTATTTCCCACGCAGCCCTCCGAGCTTGGCGCTTATGCACGCTGGAAAGCTTGCGCATCAAATCATGCTAATCCTGTTTGGAAGAGCCGCATGGCCGTGCGTATTGTGAAGTGAAGAAAGGCTGATCTTTCCCTTTCATTTGGTGTCTCTTCTTGCCCCCCCCCCCATCTTGTTTCTTTCCCGATTCTCTTCTCTGCTGCAGGCTTCCTGTCTCCCTATGTCGATCATAATCGTCGGGGTGGGGCCTGCCGAATTTGACGGTAAGACGTTGAATTGAAATAAAGCGTGTGCAACAACAGATTGTCCGCATGTGGACAACCTGTCGTTGCACACATGTCTGCTTGCTGACACGTGTGCGCTCGCAAGCGCACACATACACGCACACAAACACAAACACACACTCTTAGGCGTACATATCGTCATGGTTTCCAGTCCAGTGACGCAGCATTTTGCTCTCCAGCAATGATTGAGTTGGATGGTGATGAAGTCAGAATCTCTTCTCGAGGAAGAAATGCTGAGAGAGACATTGTTCAGGTATACACTCAGTCACTCTCTCTCTCTCTCTGTCTCTCTCTCTCTCTCTCTCTCTCTCTCTCTCTCTGTGTTGATACTGTTATCTTTTATACAATTATAGTTACAGGCTGAATTTCTCTCTCTCTCTCTCTCTCTCTCTCTCTAAGTTACACATTGTGACATCAGAATACACATTTCTCCTCTTGCTTGATCTTCGGCACTAACGCTCCCTTTCCAGTGAACTGAACACCTGTGTCTCGACCCCCGGGGGCCCTCTGTCTGCGCACAGGGCCAGATGGCCACCAAGCCCATGTTGGCCAGCGTAATGACGCGGTGGCCCGTCTCGCTAAAGCTGCAGTGCTCAAGCTGTGAGGGGTGGGACCGCCCCCCATTTATTTTGAGTGGATGCAAGATCTCCCCAAAGGCCGCAACGATTAGGAAATATGATTTTCAATTAGAGTGGGGTTTTCTTCCCTCCATTTTATTTCTACTCTTCTTAAAAATACTCTGTATGATATTTTAAACAATAATATAGGGGCAACTGTTTCTGTCCTAAGCACACAATTACGTCACGCTCTCTCTGTGTATGTTGTGATCTGAGTGCCTCCCACTTTGCCTCACAAAGCATTTGCTTAGATCTGAAATGCCGGTGCTCTAGTATGACATCTAGTGGCAGAAAAGCGTATGAAATCACTTTAGTACTGAATAAAGTGTGCCTATGCCTTTCACACTTGGCAATACAATGTACTAATTCCTTAACAGCCGCTCTGCGTGAATTCCAACCAATGACATGAGCCACCAGCAGGGGGGGGGGGGCAGATAGAGAGAGAGAGAGATGTGCTCGTTAGTAGTATTTTTTAATGAGCTGAAAATATTAGGGCTGAAAACCCCTTCCCCACACACACACACACACACACACACACACACACACACAAATGTGTGGGCACACGGGAGAGAAAATGTACTCTGGCAAGAGACAGAAATGAGGTACTGTTGTGAGGGGCCAGTTCTGAAACATCAGGCCAGCTCTGCTTCCAGCGCCTCATTATGGAGAAGCTAATAACTCCCTCTGTGTCACATGGTGAGGTTTACATACCGCTGGCCTCGAGCGTGACCGCGGGACCGCGGGCGACGGTGGCAGAAGCTCATTAAGTTCGTGAAGGAGGAGACATTTGCATTTTCTTCCCTGCCATAAGACGGCTTGAACCCGCAAATCTGCAAGGCACAAATTACAGTGTTCTCTAAACTGCAACCATCAGAGGTACTACGGTATGTGCGTTCCTTCTGTGCGATTTTTCTCTCCAGAAGCCCCCCGGTGGTTGAAACCGGCATTACAAAAACATTGTTTTGTAATGAGGGCTGCTGTGGGCCTTTCACCCCCAACAGCGCTGTAAGCTCATATCGTTAAAGCGCAGGCAGCCTAGTTAGAGAAGATCAAGTCCGCTGGTGTTTAGGCAGCACTGTGGCCTCACAGCGAGAAGGTTCTGGGTTTGAACCCCGGTCGTCACGGCATTTCTGTGTGGAGTTTACATGTTCTTCCCGTCCGTGTCTGCGTGGGTTTCCTGCGGGGTTCTGGTTTCAATAAACATGCTAAGTTCACTCTCCAGTCAGTGCCATTTGACCAGTGACACTGCCAACAATCAGGAGTTGTTGGTCCCCGGGCGCTGGACAGCAGCTGCCCACTGCTCCCTTGAGGGATGGGTTAAATGCAGGATCAATTTAAACATTTTTCACATGCACATCAATGTATGTGTATGTGACAATGAAAAGCAGCTTTAACCACTAGACCAGGGCTGTTCAACTCCGGTCCTGGAGGACCGCACCCTGCATGTTTTAGATCTCTCCCTGCTCCAACACACCTGATTCAAGATTGTTAGAAGCCTGCTAATGACCCGTTCATTTGAATCAGCTGGCATGCAGGGTGCGGCTCTCCAGGACCGGAGTTGAATAGCCCTGCACTAGACTATCCTACCCCGATGCCAACTGGGTAACTAGCGAATCACCCTCTTCCCCCCTCAGTTTGTCCCGTTCCGGGACTACATCGACCGGACGGGGAACCACATCCTCAGCATGGCTCGGCTGGCCAAGGACGTGCTGGCCGAGATTCCCGACCAGTTTCTGTCCTACATGAGGACCCGCGGGATCAAACCCTCGCCGGCACCCCCGCCCTACACTCCCCCGGGCCAGCCCTTTCAGACACAGATCTGAGGAGTGGGCGGCGGTTAGGAGGGGTTGGCTCCGCCCCCCCCCACCCCCACACCCCCCCACCACCACCACCACCACCAGAGGAGGGGTGTTGCCACGGAGACTCCTCAAACACACACACACACACAAGAGAAATACTTCCATTTTTCTTCTCGAAGGCTGCTCTCTTGGCCCCTACTGCCCCCCCTAGAGAGGAGGGGTATTGGTAAGGTAGGGGAGTGGGGGGGCACTTTGAAGGACAATGAAGGTCAAATGAAGAGCCTGTTTACTTCCACTGTCAAGACTTCCTGTGACTGTCTGGAGCGTTAGTCTGGGGAAGTTGGACAGAACTTTTTAGTTTTGTTTTTATTTGAGAATGTCTCCTCACAAACACGGAATCACTTGACTAGTATGTAAATGAATGGACATTATCTATCTATCTCAATGTTTACAGTACACATTAACAATCATTCTTTCTGTTGATACTTTTTTACAATTATAGTTTCAGTGTGAATCTATCTCTCTCTCTCTCTCTCTCTCTCTCCCTCTCTCCCTCTCTCTCCCTCTCTCTCTCTCTCGGCATGTGAGTCAGGTAGCAGCAGTGCAGGTCTAGTAGCCGTACCCTACTGTACCGTACCGTAAATCAGTGAGTGTGTATACCTTTGCATGAGTGTAGCCTCGGTCATGTGCATGCTAAGTGGCCCTGTCCTACCTTGCATACCGTGTGCGCGTGTGTGTGTGTGTGCGCACGCGCGCGCGCGTCTTGTTTGTCCTGACAGCCCATTCAAATTCTTGGTCAGTCTGACTTTGTCTTTGTTTGCTGCTGACCGTCTGTCTGTTTGCATGGGCGTGTTTGTCTGTCTGTCTGTCAAATACCTTCTTGTCTGTCTATGTGTTCTGCTCAGGTGTAAGGGGACCTTGACCTACCTGTCTGTGTTCCCGCCAAAACTGTTTCCTTCCAGATTCCTTTGTGTGTTTTACATTCTCTATTTAATCTTTTTCAGTCTTTACGTCTCTCTCTTTCTCTTTCTGTCTCTTCACAGCTGTTTTGGCTCTGGAATGCACATTGTGCCCAGGGTTTTGTCTCATTGTGTCAAAAACTAAAAAACTAAAACAAAAACTTCCCTGCTCATGTTGAAATCGACAGCAGCTGCTCTGAAATTTATACTGTTTGAGTCAAAGAGCCCAGTGGTCAAAAACGCAGAAAATACACTCGTTTCTTCTGTTTGCTTTCAACTACATGCATATTTATTTTGTTTTTGTTTATTACATTTGTTTAAAATGGTTTTTAAATCTCACATATCACTTAACATTTTGCTTTTGTATGTTTTTATTTTGTAATGTTTATTTGTGCCAATCAAATCTAAAGTTATGGTTTTTATGTTGACGTCATGAATTGTCTCATTGAGAAACTTACATAATCAATGTTTGATTCAGAGGGTGAAAGAATTATGTTTTTGTCCGGAATGTGGTGTGCTTTTAAAGTTATTTTTTGATTAATGGGTTTAATGTTATTCATGTTATAAGAAAAGTTGAACACGGTGGACAGAATGTTAAATGAAAGAATAGTTCAATGAAAATGTTATATTTAATTTTTAAAAAAAGGTTAACAAAAAAAGAAAATACACATTGGGTAGGAAAAGCCAGTCACTTAATGTTCTTAACAATGTTATTGTAATGATGTTTAAATTAGTTTAAACATCATGTTTTAGCCACGACGATGTAGCCTATTGTTGAAATAGATCGTTTTTTAGTTTCACCTCTGAAATGAGGTTGGAATATGTATCAATGTATCGTCTAGTTTACTATAGATGCTGAAAACACTTTGTTATCCTGGACTAGTTTATATAATGTAAAATCCACCTTTACATATGCATTTTATCATATCTAACAGGCATATATTACAAAATACTATGGATATTGTAGTAACCATCAATTACTGATCACCATTCTAATTTGTGATAAACAACTGTGAACATCTATTGGTCAAAATTCCAACGCCAGTTCCAGTCAAAATATGTGATAATGGTCTCAATGGACGGGCCAGATAACCATTATTTGTAGATCTTTACACCTCATAAATAGAGTATTTTATGCTTTCTCTGATTTTGAAATGGGACATTTTGATTCCTAAGGTCATGACCTCACACACATGTACTCAGTTATTGCCAGTGTGGTGCCTGTGTGGCTGTTTGCAGTTTGTGCAATAATTAGGAGTTTGTGTGTTCGTGTGCAGTCCCCTGCTGCGATCAGAGCTGAGCTAGATTCACCATAAGGAACATGGGTCAAAGAAGGGAGTCTCATTAATGCCTTGCTGGCTACACCACACACACACACACACACACACACACAAACACACGTAGATGTACAGACCCACAAACAAACATCAAGCTGATTGCATTGTCCCGGTTAGTGCCAGAAGCAGTGGCTTTAGAGTGAAACACAGAGACCAGAACACCAAGCATGATGGAATCTACTTCTTTAATGTGCCAATGTCTCAAATCCTTTGCCAGGTCCCTGTAAAATACAGTATGTATGTGTGTATGGGGCTGCATGGCTGTGTTTTTATATGTGCCATACAGTACGCGTTTTCGTTTGTGTGCGCACGCATGTACCTGAGGCTCGTTTTTATAAGTGATGTTTTAACATATCGTGTGAGAACACACGAGATCTTTGTTTACTAAAGCTATCCAAATACTATATTGTATGCTTGGCATATCTTCTTAAAAAAATGTAAAATAACTATTATAAAAAAGCGTGCACTATGTTTGCATGTTCAGTTCTACTTGGGATGAAATGGGTCCTTTTTCTAAAAAAAAAAAAAGAAATATGTTGTGTATTGAAATCGATATGAAAATTCATTGTTCAAAATGGCCTTAAATCTTACACGAATTTTACGTTTATGTGATGCCTTCAGATAAACAAGTGTACCGTTCTATTTTGTGTCTGTGTTTCTATTGCTTTCTAGTGTATTATTTTCTTTGCACAACACTATTTATGGAAAAGCTCTTGTACTTTTTGGAAACCGTTAATCAGATAAGCATGACTGGAGTACTGATTGTCTGGTAATCCTTATAATAGATGACTATTTATGTATCAAACTGACAATTTGTCAAATAAATATTCTTACTAAACAATGTCTGACAGATTTTCACCTTCTTTTTCAGCCTTGCAATGATGTAGTAGTCAGTCAACTGTACATTTTCTGCACTGCTTGCAGAAACTGGCTGCAGCAGACCCCTATAGTCGTTGCTTATCACCTTTCTAAGCTATACAGTTGTTTTTTCATAGAGCCCCTTGACATACAGTTGGCTGGGTTAAGTGCAGAGATTCTTTATGGATGGGTCATTAATGAGGTACGGAGTTTGGTTTTCTTCGAAGTGATCATTTCTGGGAAATACAAACCCAAGTGGGTGGACGAGGGGTTAGAGAAAATGATATACTGCAGATGCTATGTTGGCAGGTTAACATGAGCGGATAGTCATGTCTTGTGAGGTATTCATTTACAGGCCATATAGCCACATCGGCCTGCAGTGTGTGTGAATATACTCTATGAGGCTAATTGCAGTCTATGTACATTCCCACTTTTATATTCTTGAAGACTTTTTTTTCTCACCATACTACTAGCTAATTATGAATGATTGAATGCAGTATTAATCTTGCCTATGAGATGAGACTTTCCCTTGCTAAGATTATAACATTATAACATTAATATCATTATAACAGATATAGTAACCTACAGTTCTCTTAATGAACCATAATACACAACCAGTTAGAATAAAGTACCACTGCTGCATTTGTAATAATACATTAGTTTGAAAGCAAACACACAGGAAGTACATGCGTATTAACAATATTAAGAATAATAGACAATTAGGAGGACAGTTCGTTTTGAAATACTGAGCGTGTAAGATATGGAACAATAAAGTGTGAGATTGTTCAAATATATACAGTATGTATATATGTATGTACAGAATACAGAGTACTGATGTGAAAGTGATGACATTCAATGCAAGCAGTGTCATGTGAGATGCACACGCGCGCGCGCGCACACACAATAGCACACACACAAAATGTAATCAATCAATGCCAACCTTCTTGAATCTGGGATAGGTGTCAGGTGTGGGTCTATCACATTTTGTATCGCTCTTCCTATAAATCAACCCATCACTATATGTCAGTATTGACGAAGACTGCAGAATAGATTTATTGTCACGGCTCCTTATTTATATTGGCAGAAATGTTTTTCTCGTATTGAGCAGTCAACCTGGGATCATGCCAGGGAATTTCTATACCTCTAAATGGAAATGTTGTTTATGTTAATTGCTATTATTATTTATTTTATGAATGTATTATTAATACGTACTAGTGCGCACTACCCCTTTAAGAGGTTATTAGGGGTACGTGGGGGCTACACGTCTATTTTAGGAAACAGGTTGATATAAAAGCACATTGCATGTCCACAGCCAACAGAAACAAGGTCATTTGCAAGAGGCAGAGAAAGAAGGCTTGTACCCCAACTGTGTACCACAAGGACACACAGTGTTCTGTTCCAGTGATGCCAGCTTCCCAAGGTCATACATTCCCCTCGTGTGTCTGTATGTAACCTGGTTCCAGGTAAGTTGTGCTCTTCACACGTGGCAGCAGCTGAGCTATTAATATCTCCACTATATTATGATCTCATGGCTAAAACATCAAATTGTCTCCCATCTTGTGGCCCTGTAAGCTGTGACTGGGGGAAAGTGTTGTTGCCGTTGAGTGGAGTTAAGACTTACTGAGGTGTCACTGGCTAATTCATCGACATTTCATTGAATTAGACCCACCTCACCTGGAGTAGCCGGCCACATCAGTGTGTTACAGATACTTACACCTCATTAATTCAATGAAGCCTTAATGAATTAGAAAATGGCAATGACTTAGCATGTACTGACTGGCTATTCTGTATAGGTAATGCACACTTTACCTCTGAGTTACACTGGCAGTAGCATATATTCTTGTATATTGTGTTTAAACTAATCTTTTACATTTTTACTGTAAGGACACTAAAATAATTAGTGATAAACACAACTGGAGTTATATTGAGAACTAGAAGTGTCTGTAGAGAGTCTCTGTTAAATCAAATATATAAATTAACCATATTAGATGTTTATATATATAATTTTATTTTATCAAAAGTTTGTTTAATGTTTGTTTTAGATCTCGTTGTACAGCTCCAGTTTCTCTGTGTCCCTCGAGATGGATGGATTGGTCAGAAAGGAAATGGGTGGAGGGAAAATAATATGATATAATTTACTGTCTGATGGAATGGCATAGAAATTAGTTGTGACTAAAAACTGAAAACAGAATTATGTGCATGCACACACATTAGTTTAGTTTCACATTATTACTGTAAATCCAGAATCCATGTAGGCTCCACACACACACACACACACACACACACACACACACACACACACACACACACACACACACACACACACACACACACACATCTGAGGCTTCTTAGAGGGCATTGGAGAAGGAGAGAAAAGGAATCACTGACCAACTACTTCAATCTTTTTCTCACACATTCTAAAAATGCAATGCTCCCATGCAAAACTGTGTATTTTGTCAATGCAAATTGAATTATCTATTAATTAAACTCACGGCAAAGGCCTATACGAAAGCTGCACTGCAAAACACAGACACTATGAAGCAAGAAACAAAAATAAATGGTGTGTACTCGACCCTTAAACAAGTGATAAGGCTTTAACAAACGTGCTTACTTAATTCCTACAAAAGTTTGCCGTGAGCATTTTGACTTTAAAAAGGCAAGTCTTGACGTTTGAGTACGTCAGCCGTGCTAATGAACACTGTGCTTGGTGTCTGTCTACCAGGGTCATAATTATGCTCGCCTGTCACTTCCTGACATGGCCTGTAGCCTAGCAACCTGCCACGGAGACAGCGCTAAAGTTGGCCCTCATTTGAATATACCCCTGCTGCTGGGGGAGGTGGGTGGGTGGGGGGATACTCAGGTGGTTTGTTCAATGGTTCACCTTTTCTCTGTAAATCTGTCTTTCATCTACAAAGCTCATCATCCTCTCGCCCAAACTCTTGTCTGTCAAAATGGACACGTGACTCCATCCTCTCCGACCCCGCAAAACTTTTCCAAAAGACAAATTGGAAATGATTACGTGGGAGGAGGGTTATATAATTGCTGTGTGTTGATAAACCAAAACACATGCTGATGCCTCCGCCTGCTACTCCTACCATTGGTCTGGAAATAGAATCTTGTAGGCGACTTTAATTGTTTTTGAAAATGTTGCCAAGAAACGATGTGCACACATATTGAGGTTAATGGGCTCTTTGTCCATGAAATATGTTTTATTCAACATATATGGTCTATATTCTTATAGCCAGAAGGTGTATGCAATAACAGGACAATAGGCGTAGGCTATATGTTTTTCTCGATCGGGACTTGGTAAGCTTAGGCTACATTAAATAAATATGTAGCTATTATCCTACATATATGTTTTAACTGTTTAAGCTACACTTACATGAGGTGGATTCAAAAGTTCAAACGATTGGAAGGGACTGTGGTTGCCATTTGTTTACCTATAAGGATAGTGGGCATAGCATCTACGCCACTAGGTGGCAGTATAACGTCAAAGAATATCAGGTTATTTTTTTAGGTAAATGCTAACTTGACACGCCAGATGGATTGATAGTCACAAATCCATCTGGGGAGCTTTTTGCAATGTTAATTAAATATGTGATTGATTGGCATTTATGGAGACATTACTTTAACATAGGCCGGGTTTTTAATAGTCTGAATATTATATATATATACTAGGTAAAAACAGATTGTTTGTGGACATCTGAACATTTCCCAATAATCTGACATGTCAACAGTTTACTGACCGACAGCTAATGTAACACATTTGTGGTAAAGGTTCCTCCTTGAGAAAACTGTTATATGGTATATTTATAATAGATCTTCCATTTTCACTAACAGTTTATCTTGATAATGATCTCTAGTAATCTCTAGTTATCTACCCATTTTTTACTGGATTTGACCAATTCTTCTAGGCCTTTATGTTTCTGAACCAGTTATAGTGAATATGTCTGAGTACTCATTCGGTCAGTGTTCAGTTTGGCTAATTTGCTCAATTTTGTGTTTTTATAAATATTCACAGAGCCTGCATATCACATATTTAGGCTAAGCATTACAATATGTAGAACGTGCAAATTATTGACAGAAGATAACTTGTTAGTGGCTGTGTACTTGACTTTTCCCACGGGAAAGGGTTGTGTTTATATTTGTTTATGTAGGTACTGTACACACACTGTACCTGTCAATAGCATTCATTATCAGATTACAACTGGTGATATACCCAGTGAATTCCTGATGAGTGCCCAATGGCAGTCTGTGTGTGTGTGTGTGTGTGTGCGCGTGTGTGTGTGTGTGTGTGTGTGTGTGTGTGTGTGTGTGTGTGTGTGTGTGT
>JAODOY010049216.1:5275-18927 GCA_025399855.1 Forbesichthys papilliferus | reverse complement strand
ATTTTTTTTTTTAATTTTTATCTCATCTACAGTGGGGCCCTTGATCTGTGTTGCCGTAGCAATGTCCCCCAGGGCCATGTGTCTCTCAGAATGGGACATGTAGACCCGTCCGGACAGGCCATTCTAGGTCATCTGATTACTATTCATGGTGGTCTCTAATGAAGATCCTGCCCTATCCCATACGCTGTCATATTTTAATCGTATCTGTCTATTTTATTTATTTAACCTTTTTTTGACCAGGACGTACCAATTGAGATTAAGAATCCCTTTTCCAGGGAGATCTGACCACAATAGGCAGCAGCATAACAGATATACAGTGAAATACAAAGAGACGACCATAAAAAACAGACATAGGAGATCGCGAGTAAGTGAGTCGTGTTACAGTTACATTTTACAAACAATTGCATCTTAAAGAATTTGACTGTAATTCTTTAATTTTAGATTTAAAAGCCTTTAGTGAAATTAATGATGTTATGACGTATTCCATGCTGAGAGTGCGGAGTAAATAAAAAAGTAAACAAACTGTTTTCCCATTTCTGTGCGGGTTTCCGGATAGCGAGAGCAGGAAAAAGTTCTGAGAACCGCAAGAATATTGCGGTTCTCTTCTGCATGATAAAAAACACATAGATGTGGGAGCAGACCAAGAAGTGCCTTACTGTATAAACATTGGTGTAGCACACATCCTACGAGTGGCCAGAGATGGCCATTCTAGATGATATCGTCTGTTTTCCGTGCAATAATCTGTGCAGAATTCCACGCTGAGATTTGGGCTGCAGTGTAATCCCACACAGCCGTTGTTTGCCCACGAACAGCACAACCAAAGTCAGCATTGGCAGTGTGATATGGACAGCATTTATAGAGCGCTTTTCCAACCTTTCGGCTACTCAAAGTGCTTTACAGCAGCTTTACATTCACCCATTTACACACATTCATACACCGATGGTGGCGTCAGCCATCCAAGGCCCCGTCTGGCCACCGGGGGCAGTGTAGGGTTACTTGTCTTGCTCAGGGACACCTTGAGGAATTAGCAGGGTTGGAACCATTGACATCACACTGTTTCCCCATAGTGTGATGTTCACAAAAACAGAGCTGCTTTTTCATCTGTTGGGCGTGAGACGAGAGCTGTCTCGCGCTTTCACGCAAACATAACCTTCATGCCCCAGCCATAAGCGCAGCCATGACCGCGCACTGTTCCGATAAACACCATTGTTACTCTAACTTCTTGTTGACGTGTGTGTGTGAAGAAAACTAAGAAAAATCCTCAATCGTTACATCATATGCTCTTGAAGTAGTTGAAGCGTCAAAATGTGCTTTAATATTACAAATACGTAATTAAGTAATTATGAATGAAATAAGAGTTTTCTGTATTGTAAATATCTGACAATCGATAACAATGGTAATCTTTCAGAGGGGGAAAATAACATGTTTTCCTGTGAAAAGTAAAACCTTCATTCAGCTGAGTTGTACGTCCGCCCTGCTTATTTCAAATAGCGATGTGCTCATTTGTGATGACGAATCAAAAAGGGACACTTTTTATCTTCTTCTACTGGATGCATTAGACGGCCATTCAATTTTCTTCGGTCGCCACTGTAATGACACAGTGTGATGAAAGAGGCTCTATCAGGGCTGGTCTGTGCAATAGTTCCTCCAGTGGAATTACTGTACAGTCAAATAGCTTTCCTGTTGCCGATATGTAAAATAGCAAATCCTATTATTCCTCCTGCTAAATAACACCGCTCCCAGAGGCATTCCTGTGATGTTTTAATGAGAGTCTGAGACCCGGCGCTCGGCTGTGACTTCTCCGCTCGCGTTCCCCCTAAACCGCCGAGTACGAGCCCCCATTAATAATTCAGCTCATTAAAGTGTGTAATTAATCTGGAGCGGTGTAACGGGGAAAAGAGACCGGGGGCGCCGGGAGGAGATGCTCCTGTGGGGGAGGCACAAGACAAACATTTTGGGGTAAGAAGCAGCAATCTCCCCCCCCCCCCCTCCCTCCCTCCCGCTGCGATGGAACCCACAGCCATCCCTTTACCTGCATCATTTATCTGGCAGAGAGAAGTGCTTCTGAGAGGCACAAGGCTCCGGCGCTGTTATGCAGTGGAACGACGTCAGGCAGGTCAGACAATCAATGATGTAGCGTGGGTACTGAGGGTTGGTTGTGTGTGTGTGTCCTTGAGAAATGCAGGGGAGTGGCTATTTATTGTGGATATTGAAGGTCACTTAAATGGTTTCTTGGCAGGCGTTTTGGGGGCAAGTATTGATTTCTAGAAATTTTGAAAATATAATATGGGCATAGTTATCACAACATGCCCAGTAAATATAAAATAAAAGGTAGACTGTCTTAAAAATAAATATTACAGTGTCACAACATTTCTCATAAGAATTCATGTCTAATGTTTACCCATTAATTGTCTCAGAATAAAGGTAATATATTCATAAAACCTTTTTTGTATTTCATAACTCATATCCTGGTGTCTGTGAGCGGCAGTCATCAAAAAATTACTTCAGTTGCTCTTCAACAATGGTGAGGGTTGGTAGAAAATATACGGTCTATATTCTTACTTTTGTTTATATTATAGACTCTATAATAACCCCCCCCCCCCCAACATACAACGGTGAGGGTGGGTAAAAAATAAACGGTCTATATTCTCACTTATGTTAATATACAGTATATTATAGACTCTACCATACCCCCCCCCCCACACACACACACACACACACGCACAAGCACACGCACACACACACCCCATGGCCTACCCTACACTGCCCACAGCCGTGTTGTATCCAATTGGCCACTTTAAGGCGGGGTTAGCCATTCTCAAGAACGCTTGCTAACTTCGAGCTCATATCGAAACAAGATCCCTCCCCACAAATCGAAACGAGTTGTAAAGCTAAAGCATTGTTTATATTTCTATTTACGGAGCCAGGGCTGTATAGAAGTAGTGTAGCAGCTTTTTTTTATATATTTGGTGAATTTGACAAAAAATGTATAAGCTTACAATTAGCTTGATTTAACTTAATATAGGTGTGTCCAAAATATATAAAGTGACAGTGACAACAACAACAACAACACACAGCCCTTTACGATCCAGTTCAGACCAACCCTCTCCTGTTCGCCTCGCACTGCTTCAGGTAGACGCTGGTTACTCCCTCAGCACGCCCGCTGCCATTCGCCAGCCCTCGGCGGCTCCAGATGTGGCCTAATTTACTGCGACTTGGCTAATCACCGTGATTAAGGATTAATTACTGTTAATCACTTCTACATAAACTGGATGGCGGTAGGAGAAAAAATTAAAAATAAAAGCCACACTAGATGGATTGTGATGGGCATGGCACTGTATTCGTGCTATAACTACTGTACAGTGGCCTGTTTTACTCAGTATTCTATAATACCTCTTTCCATTACGGTACACGTACAATGTTGTTTTGGTTTGAAATACTGAGCACGCTTTTCCACTGCTCTTTACGCCTCCCTTTAAAGGTACAGTACGCGCTTGTTAGCTTTGTTAGTTTATTGCGAAGTGTCTCCTCGCAATATTTCACTAGCTTACCTTTCACTTACTTAAGTAGGAACATAAACAACGTGGGGCAGACCGTGCTAGACAACAATATCCTAGCATTCTCAGTGCTTTTCCTATGGGGGGGTGGGGGTGAAGCTTCTGAGGGAGCACCCTATTGAAGGGAGAGACATTTTTGTTTTGATAAAGTTCAAATATCAACAAGCGTTCTCCAGAATTACTGAATGTACCTTTAAAGTTCTTCCAGGCTTTTACTAATATCTACTATGGCATGATCCAGTTTTTTCAGTCCCGATACCGATACAGATACCGACACTTTGGGTATCGGCCGATACCAAGTACTGATCCGATTCCAGTGTTAAATAAAGATTTAAGTTAAGTTGCAAAGTAAATGACAGCCAATCTGTATTTTTGGGCTTGGCTGCAATTTATAAACCTGCTGCTGATATTGTGGCCTGGGTAGGTTAGACATGGCTGATGTTTGACAATAGATCTACACGTGTAAATTAATTTAATCGGATTAGCCACATGGTTTGGTTACAACTGTCCAATTGTCACCGATACCAATCCAGCTATTTAAGTCAGTATCGGACTGATTTCTGATCTAAGTATCATATCAGTGCCATCTCTACTGACTATACTGTCATGTTCTGCTGCCCAGTCCATGTTTTCCCTGTGGTCCAGTCCATGTTTCCCCCGTGTTTCTGGTCTTGCCCGAGTTGATTGTCATTAATTTCACCTGCCACTCGTTGTCTTTATCCACTGGTCTGTCTTGTGTTCCTGTATTTAAACCCTAGTGTGTTCTGTTGTCTTTGTGGAATTATCATTTTATGTCTGTGCCATATGTTATATGCCCCTGCTAGAATTAAAAACCCTGAAACCTAGCAATCAGAGTGTCGTGCATTTGGGTCCACCCTGCCGGAGAACGTGACTTATACCTTTAAAGTTCTTCCAGGCTTTTACTAGTATCTACCTCCTGCTCTGACAGCCACCCACATTGAGCTGGAGCTTAAACGTGGGTTCCTCAGGGATGGGGGAGAGGAAGGGGGTTGCTATAAGGCAGGGGTCAGGGGTGTCAAAGCCAATCAAAATTAAAAACTGGGACTATGTGGAGGGGCCATACAGTCTTATAGTGCTGTTATATTCGTTAAATATGGCCATGCCAGCCCCACAGACAAGGCAAGCTGGTATACCGCTTATGTAAGTAAACCCATTTGTCTTGAAAGCCCCTGTTTTCCGAGACCAGACCGTTTGGCCTTTTCTTTAGTGAGGCTTGTTTAAATGTAATTTAAACAAAATCATGATGAAGATATGATCATGATGATGATATGATTATGATATGTTCTCATGAGTCAGATATCAGATGTACAGCGGGCCTGGTGTGTAGGTGAGTTTGACATGTCTAGCATTCTTGGGAATCGTAGCAGCGTGCCGACCCCAAATGCATTTGACTCTACACTGGGCATCCGTAAATATGATAAAGCGAGATAAAGAAACAACATTGTCCTCCTGTCCGGTCACCGCCCACCCCCAGCCACTCGGCCAGGGGACATGTCGTCATGCATTTGTCCCCTGGCCTTCACCTGCTGTGAAGCAATATGGCCGCCGCCGCTACACCCGTTAACGCAGATTGACAAGGAAGTGGCCGGAACGTCAGGAGGTCCCGTCGACAACAAGGCCACTCTGTTGTGCCTTCATGACCCAACCCAGTTTGAGGGTTGGGAGGGGTCACCTACCCTTCCCTGGATTCAGGGTGTGTGTATGTGTGTGTGTGTGTGTGCGTGTGACATGCTCATCGGCCCTCCTTGGAAGGAATGGCTCTTCAATAAGGTGGAGCACAACAGGGCGACTGTTGATGACACACAAGAGCAGAGAATCAACACGTCGCCTCCTAGGCTCCTCAGCACCCCCTTCTGGTGCACTCTGCTGGGCACGCTAGCTAGCTACACCGCAAGTAGAGCTTGTTAGCGCACAACACCTCAGCACTGCTACTGGTCGGTGGTCATAATCGCGGGCAATGGCGCCAACGGTTGACGTCAACTGTTGCCGTAACATTTTTGTTTCAACTGTTTATGTCAACCGTTGGACTCAGCCGTTCCCAGCTGTTGGACTCAACTGTTGGCATAAAATGTTGGAGTCAACTGTTGGCATCAAATACATGTGTGTGTTAATTACATACGCTGCATCTAGCTCAGCCACCAAGATTATGGCAAAGGCTTTTTTATTTGTATGTATTTGTATTTGTATTTTTAATTATAATTATTTTTTGGTTGATTTTATTTTATTTCTAATTATATTAATAATAATAATTATTATTATTATTCTAATTATTATTATTATTATTTATACAATTCAGAAAATATCTTCACATTTTGTATGGTGGTTATGATTGTTTATATATATCAATTATGGTTCTATATGATTAGTTATGCAGTTTAGAGAATGTGCCGTGGCTCAAACAGTTTTAAGCCCAGTGGTTTCAGTCATTATTATTTAACAGTGTGAATGACTACCCTGGAATAATTATTTAATTTAAAAAAGCTTTTCATAAGAGAATGAATACGCACAAATATACTATATACAGTATGACTTGCTATCTAATGTATTCTCTTTCTTGTTAATATTATCTTTCACTTATCTCACCCCCACTATGAAGCAAATCCAATATACCAGGCTTTCTCGTGATCGGTTGCCCTAAGGACTGTTCGGCCCCAGCTATAATTACCATTATTAGACATGGCTGCTCAGAAAGGGAGGGTGTGTGTTCATGTTCAGGTCTCTTCAAAAAACTGCGTGCTGGTCATCGAGGATGAAACGCCACCAAAGGGTTTAATACAATGCCTGTCAACTCCAGTCACATAAGTTGTCGCCCTCTGAGAAGCACAAAGCCTTATCATTTTAATTGACTCTCTATCTTTTTGTTAATTTCCCCTTTAGTGCCGCAGCCGTCGCTCTACTGTTTTATACGGTGTGTCATTTTACACATTTGACGTTGAGGAAGTCGCTGTAGACTAATACCTTTCATAAATAATATCAGATATATTCAAATTTTAACAGCCATAAATAGCTCATAACTTTAAATATGGGTCAGTTCTGTTTAATAGCAGTGCACCAGTAGAGACTTAAGTTATACATGTATTTAGCCCTCTTCTGGTATTTACTATGACTGCTATTAAAGTAAAATGTGCATATCTAGTAAGCGTGATCATAAATATCTACATTTACAGCACTCAGCAGACACTTTTATTCAAAGTCACTTACATTTAATAGGCCTACATTTGTCAATAGATGAACAGGTGAACTTGTCATACACCAGCAATTGCAAGCAAACAACAAAGTGTGATTTTACAAAGGCGGCAAAAGATGACTAGAAGGGACTTGAAGGTATAGCTGGATTTACCAGTGTGATGGCTGCCCGCTTCCTCACGGTGTATGTTGGTTCTCTTTCTATTCCAGTACATTTGTGACTGTATAATGAATTATGCCGATGTTGAATTAGCATGTAGCTGTCGCTTCGGCTCTGGCGCCTGCCTTGTGACAGGACCACCGTAGCAGGGGCCGGCGTCGAGAGAGGGGGCTTCCGCTGTGATTTATTAACCGCTAAAGCCACAATGAAGTGTGCCCACTGAAGCACTAGTGCAAACAAATAGGCCCTGCGCTGTCACTGTAAATTCGAGCAGACAGTCGTGCGGCTGCCTGACCAGAGAGGGTTAATTATGCAAAAGCGTTTGGCTTTCACCGCACACTATTCCATTTCTGTGAATGGAAACGATGTATTAGGCAGAATCTATGTATGTGTCAAATGCCTTATGCCACAAGACATAAATGTTTACAATATTGTTAATATGGTTATTTTACAGTATTATTAACAATTATTATTTATTTATTCATGTATTTATTTATTCATTCATTGATTCATTTATTTATTCATCAACTTATTTATTTCTCCAATGTTTTTATTAGCTAATGCATTGCTCTTCACCGGCAATTGTGAGTCCCCTTGTAAATTAATTTATTCAGGTGAAATTGACACAAAATGGCTGCCAAAATGTGTCTGCATACAGTGTCCATGAAGTGAGCGCAGTCGGACGCCCTTCACCTTTGTAATCAAAATGCTCTCAGAAATGTCAAGGCAAGCCGGTGTTGAACTCCCTCTAGCTGCCAGCCTATCTGTCACCCGACTGGTGCTGAGTCGTGGATCGCGTTACAGCACCCACCCCAGCGCCAAAGGTAGGGGCCTTCCAGGGTGCCTGGCGGGAGTAGCCAGAGGAGCAGCTCTTTGGGGGCCTCTTTGCTTGATCGGGCATCTCGCATACATCTCTGTGGTCAGAAAGGGCCCCGACATCATCAATTAAACATCAGGTTTTCTTCCACCACAAGTTCAGTGTTGGGTGGATGGCAGGGCAGTCTGTGTAAGGCCTGTGTAATCTAGATGGGGATTACTCTATGGTAATGGTTTTTGACAGGCTGCCATTTGCCATGGTTAATCTCACAGGATAAGATATCTGCTTAGTATAGTGGGCTGCAGCGACTTGAGCCTGATGTTGTAAGGCCAAAAAGAAAAACATAATTTTTGAGATGCACGCATTGTCCTGGAAGAATTGTTAATCCTCTGAGATGCCGTCAACACAATTCCAAATGTCACAGAATGAACCGCATATTTAGTGTGAGATATGTTATGATACCTACTACGCCTGTAAGCATGTAGGTACTATATATCTGTTTATGTGGACCTGTGTCATCCTGTTTAGATGGTAGCCCCACAGCCATTACGATTAGTGTCCTGCGAAAGACGAGACATTTTGCCTTCTTGTTCAATTTACTTTGTTGCAATCTGTGCTGGAATGCTATAGCGGGGTATGTTAATATTCATGTCCATTTTCAGACATGAAGAATTCTTGTTGATTGGCCAATCATAATACAGTGAACCGAGGATGTTTGAGAAAGCAAGAAGCTTGTGTGTAGGAGGAGTTTTCACAAAGCTCCTCTTGCCAAAAAGCTATGTAAATCATCTCATAGCATGATTTTCCAAGCTTATCCTCAAAGAGCAAAGCTTTTTCCAGAGCTGTCTGGAAATGAAATAAATATTCTCCGATAAACGACCAGACAAGTTAAACATCCACCTCTCCGAATGACGGTTACTCCAGGATTTTATTAAATATCGATTTGATTTGTTAAAGGCCAGATGCTACAATGTTGAATAAATGTCATGTCCCCTCTTCGGTTTCATTTCAGTTGACTTTGCCAGGGTTCTTCACGGGTGACATTTTGTCTTGCGCGTGTGTACGGGCACATTGTGTTTACAAAGGAATGAAAAACTGACCAAAGCTCACTTTTTTTATTCAGTTTATCCTGTCAAATCAATTATGCATATTTATTCGCAGTAATACCACCTCACTCTGATACGCTCTTATCTAGGCAATCGCAAAACCTCATATTTCACAAGACATAAAACTATCTTGACATAAAAACTGACTATTTTTTTCAGTTGTTTGTTATCAGTAAATTCATCAGCCAACAGTGCATTTCTGAACATCAATAAGCAATTCTGTACATAATTGGTTACCATGTGTGAGAACCACATGCTACACCAACAGGAGAGAATGATAAGGCATTGTCTGACAACAAGCCTTTGAAATGCCTCCAAGTGGGAAATGGCATCCATTAGAGACTTCCAGCAAATATGTGTTCATTGAAGAGGAGGGTGGGTGGGTTGAAATCTCTTTCACACACACACACAGATAATTGTTTATCCCTGGGAGAACCTTTAATATTTGTCTGCGGGTGGCTAACTGAGTTCACCAGCACTATTGGACAGGGAGAAACCAACAGACCCAAGGCTCGAAAACATTTGGATGAATCAATTAGGCTGCCATTACCCAATAATGTGGCCCTCTACTGAATCGTATAATTATGACCCACAGCAAAGCCAATTTTATGGAAGCACTTTGCCCCTGCCTTTTCTTTATTCATTTTATTTGTTTAAGATAATCCATTCCGTGGTTTTAATTATGTGCTTTAGGTTCAGGGCGGAATAAATAAATCATAATTTGCCTCTTCAGTCTCCATCCACATGAGGTATGCATTTTTATGTGTTGTCTTGTAAACTTTACAGCTTCTGCTGCATACAGCGTACGTACACACAGGGAAACTACCCAATGAAATTGCACCATTAACCATTAGCAGTGCTGTTATATGAATCATATTGACGTGTCACTTAACCCACATGGGTTGGTCTCGTAAATGAAATCAACACAACAGAATACATGCTAAGCCTGCTTTTAACAAGCCCCCCCCTCCCCTGCACCTATCAAATGGTAAGAGCTGTTAGAAGAGCTGATATTATAGGCAGCAGCCACTTAGCTTGTTCCAGGCTCAGAGCGCGCTATGTATATGTGACAATGTACTGTCAATGAGGGATGACAGTACACAGCTATCCTGACGGCTTGTATTGTTCCTTCCTGGGCGTCCTCCTCTTGACAGATGCTCTCCGAGACAGCTGGATCAGCAACCAGACTGGAGCTATATGGGATCTGCCTGGGATGAAGAGCTTCTAGCGATAATGTGATATCGGGCTGATTAGTAGTGGGTGTATACAGATGTCAACCTAGCAGGGCTTGCCTTTGTTTCAGGTGGATATACTTTTTTGTCCGGTGGTCCAGCCGCATCTAAAGCTTAAGCTTCCTGATAGTTTAGCTTTTCTTTGGACCTTTGTTCTGAATCTCAACCGTTTTTTTTGTGGTTTTTTTGTCAACTGTTTTGACCCACTCGACTTTTTTCCCCCTTGTATTTTTTTTTTTCCACTCAAAGATCTTCTAAGAAATGACCTGCTCTGGAACGGCCACTCTAAAAGACTGATGTTGGCTGTGCTCCAAGCCAAGTAAAATAAACAGTTCGTGAATGTTAAGTCGGGACTTGGCAGACGAGAATCAAATCATTTTGTGGACGTGGGGAATTTTTATGTTCCATTTTCATTTGACAGTCTAGACATTTTATGACTTTGGGAAGAGATTCGAAGGCCTCGCTTTTCAGTTGAAACATCTGAGAGGGGTTTCTCCCTTGTATTTTTGTGCTCTCATTGCTGTTAGTCATTATGTAGTGACAGCTACTTTTTTCCTCGATTTAATAGAGGGTCAAATACATGGGCAAAAAAAACAATAGACAGGGTTTAGACATTAGCATTTCTAACCATACGCTTTATCAGTCTCGTTCAGCAGGGTAAATTATATTTAATCTGCATTGCAATACCCAATTTAGTCACCCTCGTTCACTTTTACATGACCTGGCAATTTTCTTCTCAAAAATGTGCACAGCTTTTGAGTTGTTATTTTACTGAAAATTACTTCCAGAAAGTGAAAATCATTTTACTCCACGGGATATTGTAGTGTGCAGTCATTTTAACACCCACTTAAACCTGCTATTTATGAGGTGGCAACCATGGAGGGGGGGGGGGTCACCCAGCCCTAACACACTTGTAAATCGTAAGGATGTGGAAAGTGAGACTCAGAGTGATGCATGAAGCGGTCGGAGACTGGAGGTTCTTGTTGAGGTGGTCAGGTCCTGAGACGACACACCGCTTCCATGGGGACGGGGGACGGGGGCAAACCAGGGGTCTTCTTATCCGCCTCCCTCCTCCGCACGTTGCCAGGGTGATGAAGGGTTCGGTGTAACGAGACAGGATGTTTGTACAGTCCTGTGTCTCGGGGGAGCAGACGCCCGCCGCCAGCACTCACACACACACATCTTGTATCGTCGCGTGCACACACACACACATGCACGCACTCACACTCACTCTCGCACACACACACACACACACACACGCACGCTCTCACTCGTGCACACATTCTCACGTGCACGCACACAAACACATGCACGCACGCACACTCTCGCGCACACACACACACACGCGCTCTCACACAGACACAAGTGCACACATTCACACACACACACACACACACACACACACACACACACACTCGATCCACCTCCCGCTGTGCCCGTGACCTGACCTCCTGACCCCGCCCACTCACCAACAGTCGCCGCATTTGCATTTCCATTCGGAGGAGTAGACTGGGGGGGGGGGGATGAGAAGGGGTACACCCCCTCCCTCTTCCTCAGCACTCCCAGCAGGCTCCGTTCTCACCCCCCCCTCCCCCCCCCCTCCTCCCCCTACTCATAGCCTGGTCAGCAGTCTGGGCTCTAATGCACCAGGCGCTTTCATTGTCTCTGAATTAATGAAGTGCCCCCCTGCTCCCTTCCCATTGGCCCGTGGCGCGACACGCTCGGACGTGCGCATGTGCCGCGCACTGCCGCCCCAGGCCTCGAGCTAACGGCGCGGCCGCAAGGGCGGCTTGTAGACGTACGCGACCGCTGCATTCTCCGAGAATGTGTTCACTAATGATACGAGATGGTGGAGCGGCTAGGAGTCGTCCTGCCAGTGGTTTGCCTCCAGAAAATGGCTCCACAGCTGCTACAGAATGACAAGGTGGCCCTCTAGTGGAAAGGAGGGAAGGAGCGTCTTTACGGCTTGAGGGCTTTTGGACTGTTGTCCACCGTGGTTGCAGAATTGCGGCAGTGCTCCTTATTCTGCACTGGCGGCAATATTGCCCCATCCTCCAATTAGTCCGCCGTCCTGCAGAACTTGACAGCTTCACACGGAAAGGTGATAAAAATAAACACTGCATACACACAATGTGACCAGTCAACATCTGAGTTTTGGCACTTGGCACACTTAATGCCTGCGTGATTATGAGCGATTGTGTGAATGCGTTTGTTTGGTTTCTCAGGTTAATCGGAGGTGACATCAGGTTAGGGGGCTCCTAAGTGGTTCAAGAATGAAAGGACCATGATTATATAAAGCCTGGCCTTGAATATACAGCATGTTACAGTAATAGAATGCGATTTTTATAGTGTGGTGATGAATGAATACTAGTAATACTAGCTAGTCTGGATACTTTTGTCTTAATTTAAAGGTGCGGTAATTGATACTATTCTACTTTCTGTCAAATTCAGCAAATTTCTCCTTGGAGTCCTCTTTTGTAAATAATCGAAAATAATGAATTATTGAAAATTATCCGGTGTTACTACACAGCCACAGAACACAAAGTGGTGCAGACCGCACCACACAACAGTCCCTTCTTGAGACAATGCGTGTCCAATGTGGGAAGTGAGGTGGGGGTGTGCGGGGTGTGTGCGGAGCTTCTAAGGGAGCACTGAAGGTGTATTTGTTTTGAGTCTTTCTTCAAGAGCCCATGTGAACATAACAGGCATGACGTTTAAATGAGGCTCACGCTCTCTTACAAAGCTCCCTATCTCTTTCCCCCTGCACCCAGCTTGTTAAACGAATTTTGGGCCAGGGACTGTCCCATGACCTCTTGACAACCCCCCTTCCTCTTCTCCCTTTATGTTGAAGGAATGGAATTTATCATGGTGCAACGGGGGGGTTTCACCTTTTTAGACCAGAACGATCCAGCGTTCCACACAAGTAAATGGAGAGGTCCACAGATTTCACCATTGCCCATTCATTATCTCTGGGGACGTTTACAGATATTTTGAGTATATAACCTTAAACCAGGATTAGTCATTCTCGAGAACGCTTGCTAAATTCAAGCTAAAATAAAAACAATATCCCTCCGTGCCCTCCTGCCCTGCCTCACACATTGAAACGCATTGTGAAGAAAGCGTAGTACTGTGTTTATTTGAGGGTTTTTTGCCACTTTGTTTATGTTAGGTAGCTTTATGGAACCAGGGCTGTGTAGAATCAGATTCTTTTTTCAACACGCACAGAGACCGGTAAGATAGTGAAATGCGATTTGGTGAATTTGACTAAATGTGTATTAACTTACAATTAGCTTGAAATAACATACTTTACCTTTAATTGGAAAAGTATATGACAGGCTGTTTACAGGGCTTGTGAATCTGTAAAATTGGTAAGATATGGTAACTGTTTAAAATAAATATAACATTTTAAATTAGTAAATAAAGCAGTGCATTAGCGTTGCACCGGAAATTGTGACGTTGTGCTAATGGACGGAAGCGGCTGAAGCTAATGCTTATGTGACGTAGTGCTAATGGACGGAAGAGGCTAAGGCTAATGCTTATGTGACGTAGTGCTAATGGCTAATGCTTATGTGA